>PNEN01000446.1:2103-22944 GCA_002933655.1 Cercospora berteroae | reverse complement strand
TGTTGTGTGGGTTTTGTTGTCGATGCCGAGGACCTGCGTTATGTGTCAGACGAGCTCTTTTCTTGTTGACGCTTTTTTTATGTAATCGTTAATGATGAATAGATGAGGGAAGACGACTTACAGTATCCTCCGTATTAGCATACTGCAACGTCTGCCGACTCGGATCCACCAAATCATATCTTCCACCCCAACCTCCCCATTCCGGATGATCTTCAGGACCGCCATTGATGCCATTGACCATGGTGTGCAAGAAAGTAGGAGTATCGCCTTCCATCGAGTATCTGATATCAGGGTAATAAGGTCCAAGAGGTCCGATCTGGAAATTCTTGGTCGAGTATTCCTGATTGGTAAGACTAGTATCTGATCCCACTCCTCCAGAGAAACCTGTCCAAGTCGCCTCTGTGTATGCATTGAATCCGTGAATTGAGGCGATGTAGTGCAACCGGGGAAAGTTGAATCGAATCCAAGGTCCTGCGTTGTCCTGATCGCTGATGGTGTAGAGGCGAAGCTTACTGACGAAGTCGTCTGTTTGTTGTGGTTTGCGTGTCGATCGAACATATTTCAGAGCTTCTGCGAGGGTTTGCACACCTCCCCAGCCTCCAACGTGAAGCATTTCGTCTTCGGGTAGGCCATCGACTACGTCGATCAAGTGCTTGGCGCCTTCTGAGAGCGTCTTCTCTTTAAACACATCCGTGCCGTACACAGGATGTCCGGCTTTGACGATCGATTTGAGGTATGCTTTGGTTGGGAATTCAACAGCGGAGTGGAGATTCAGCTTGTCGAGAACCTGGTCCCAAACATTTGTGGTGTTCAAAATCGCTTCCGGACGCACCGTGCTGTTCAACCAGTATGAAGTCGTTGCCACGATTCCAGTGATATTGTACTGATCGCTATGCAGCAAGAGCCGCACAAGCGACATTGAATCATCGGGCTCATTTGTGATATCTGTTAGAACGAAAATTTGTGGTTTCTTGTCGATCGTGATTGCCGGCGGACATCTTTCTGTTTCGTTAGTCGTGCTGGCCACCAGACTTGTTGCCAAGCCTAGCAGGCACAAAGCAGACGACAACATGATGCTCTCGTAGGCCTGAATCGTTTCGCATAGCTTTTTCCTGCATCGGGTTCTACCCACTATTTATTAGTTCCTCTCGGTCTGCGGTGAAGTGTCCTTCGATAGCGTCGATCAATGACGAAGTGAGGAGGTGTCTTTCGGCAAATCTCAGGCAGCTTTGCTTAGCCTTGCTAATGCTATGGGGCAAACTGCGGAGACCCCACGAAGCCTCTAACGATTGCCTGTTTGGGTAGAAAGGGCGTGACTTCTGCTGGAGTGCTATTGCCGGAGCCATGGTTTTGCCGATTGCATTACCACATCGCATCGTGAAAGCCGGCAGCGCAGTTCGGCAGTCCCAAGAGTGTTCTATTGCTCTTCAACAATCCAGCGGACATCTGCTGCACGCAGCAATTGCACGTCTCGAGGAGAAGGTGATTTCGGGTTTTGGCCAGTGGTATGGCCCGTATGGGCGCATTCTAAATGCGATGCCGAACATTGCGGTGATTTGCGATTTGTCTGAGGGACAATCGCTCAGATCCGACTTAAGCCAGTCGTTCTTTGACAAAACAAAGGCCTTCGAGCCTAAAGTTTGGCTATCGATCCAATGCTCAGGACATAATCGCTAGAAACAACTTGATGTCGGGCTTGAGGGTGACGATGTCATGTCCGCACTTGAAACGGTGGGAATGAGGACGGTCCAAGTAAGGCACCTCTGTCAAATGGAATCAGTGAGAGGTACCTTCATGTCCGAGACAAGTCTTTGCGAGTAGAAGACCCCTTCTAGCGACTACATTTACCGAAGCACTGCGAGGAGAAAGGTTGGCCTTGCGAGTCGTCTGCGCGCTCTCATGTAGGCGCTTGCGCCACGAACATTTCTTCTTGTGGTGTTGGAAAACGATCCATGGATTAGTCGTCGTCCACGGCTGCTTGCTTGATGCGTACAGGAGGCGCCGCATCTCCGGAAACGCCCAATCTTTACTGCTCCTTGACCTGGCGAAGAATCGCAGTAGTCCTGGGTGGATGTGCCTGAGATACGAACATATGGTGCTTATTTAATTGCGATCGTTGGAAATGCACCCTGTCCCCTCAATGAACAGATTTTTGGCAGCTCACGACGTTGCCCCTGAAATACCTTTCAGTAAACTGTACACTCGGAGCCATTTCTTTGCCCAGGAATTCGAGCAGGTCTGTGCTCCTTGATCTAGTGAATTCTAACATACCGCGCCATATTGCACTTTGAGACTCGATGTCGTATACCTTCCCTTGAATATCTTTGGGCACTTTCCGTTCGTCCCAGGGGCAACCGCCGCCAAGCCTTTCGCTGGAAACACGGCAGGCAGCAACCAAGGCAGCAAACAAACAATTGACGTATAGATTTGGAAAATGGCGCACCAACATTGTCAATCAACGACGGTACCTTGGTGCAGTCGTTGAGCGACACTTCCGGCGGACAAGTTCCCGCTGAGTTTCACAAAGCAACCAAAACATCTCTATACTCGAGTACGAGCCTAAACATACAAACCATACCCACTCCCGGCGAACAAGTTCTCGCTGTGTTCCTCTGCTTGTGAACAAGCTCTCACTCGCAACCTTTTTTGCATTTTTGATGCGATCCATCAAAATGGGCCGTCGGTTCGAGTGTTTGTGCTTTGATACGACTCCCACTTATTCTTTTGCCTCTCTTAGCTATAGTCCCATATTCGAGCCGCGATCTGTCGCGTTCTATGTATCTCGATATCTCACCGTGCTAATTTAAGAGTGAGGAGCTTGCAAAATTCTGTGAAGCAGTATTCGGAGTGCGCGGCGAAAAATTAGCATTAGAATTGTACGTGAATGGTTGACCACTCAATCTCTCCTTTTACGAGCTCAACCAAAGGATCCCGTCAAAGGCTTCCGTCATCTGCGTCACTTCTCTTGCAGTTACAGATCCACCGATGATATAGCACCATAGTCTCCTTCTGCACTTCCAGCTTACGCACATCTATGAGCTTCTTGTCGATATCGAGTTGCTTGAGTTCCAGCTGAAGTTTGTCTATCATCCGACATTTTCAACCTCTGTGAGCTTAGTCGGCAATGGTCGCCCCAGGATCTTATGCTTCGCAATGTGGGGTTTGTCGTTGCCAGATGTAGTGCGATGTTTCTTGTGCCTTGGCTTATTATTTAGAATCATCTGCTCGCTGTTCCGATCGCGATTCACACAAGATGCCGGCGGTGCTGGTAATGGAGATTGAGAGGACGATGATGACGGGCGCCGTTTCCGCTTCGTGAACGAGAAATTGCTTCGTGTCGACTGTACCATGCTCCAGGATTCTAGTACCGCCCTCTCTTTCGCTTCCGCCTTCAGCTGACATTTCATCCGGAAAGAGTCATCGCTCTCCACGACTCAGGAGGCGATGGCCTCTTTCGCCTCATGTCTCATTGGAGTGACATCTTCCTCGATAGTCTATCCTTCTTGCTTCGCTCTCGCTGCACAGTATCCGTTCTCCTGATCCCTCTGTTGTGTCGCCTGGCGACCCTTTTTTCCTTCATCGCATGCGCGCAACATCTTCTTGCGGCGTGCCGTCTTCGCTGTCGCAGTACTGCAGAGGGTCATTCTGTCTGCACAATTCCACGTTCGTGTGCCGCCTGTGTTGTGTCTGCTCTGTGTTGTGGCACTGATGTAGGATCTCCATGAAGACTCTCGAGCTATTTGTTTGCTGCAGCAAGCATTTGTCCTACTTTTCGCCGGAGCTTACGTCCCAGCTCGTCACTGTATTCAGTCTTTGACTTGCCGCTTACCAAGTTTGCTGTGGCCTGCGTTGCGTGTCTTGGGAGGATGCCGCTATGTGCTGACATTGAAGTCGACAAAGCTCCAAGCTGGTCAACCACCAACATACAATCTCAATGGTCAATTTTGCGGCGCACAATGGGTATCGCAAAGCAGAAGTGCAAAAGTCTGTACCTCACTCAGTAGATGATGCACGATGCTGTGATTTAGGTGTTGTCGCAATGCCTGGATGGACTGTAAAGTACATTCAAGGGAGGCAAAAAGAAAGAAGGAGCGAACGAGTGGCATCACGGAAACCTTCACGAAGTACAGCAAAAAAGCAAAAAAAGAATGGAGCACAGTGAGAACTTGTTCACCGGGATAGAACACAGCGAGAACTCGTTCGCCGGAAGTGGGTGGTTTGTATGTTTAGACTCGTACTCGAGTGAATTTTTGGGTTGCTTTGTGAAACTCAGCGGGAACTTGTCCGCCGGATATCGCACACCGACTGCACCAAGGTACCGCCGGTGATTGATGATTAAGCTGCATTGTTTTAAGCATATATACGTCAACGTCGTTTGCTGCCTGTCTGCCTGGTTGTTGCCGAAAGGCTTGGCACCGATCGCCCCTGAAATTGACACACGGAAAGCGCTCCCAGCATCATTCGCAGAGACTGCGCGTAGCCATACCTCGAAGAACAATCTACTGCGTTGAGATTTGTCTTTACTGGCCTACTATGCACAAGTCGCCTCGTCGTTCACAAGGAGTACATGTTCTTGAGCGATCCACGAACTTCTTCGTGTGCACGTATTCATTGCAGCATTGAAGAAGTCGACCCCGTTCTACTAGCAGGCTGTGAGCCCAAACTCGTATTTCCAAAATGTGCAGCCTGCAACGCAGAGCTCGATCTTCACTGTCACGAGTGATGGGCCAAAGTACAATCCACCTCAGCAAAGCCTTGACCTCCGGCAAAAAATTTGCTCGTGGCGCACTGTCTGTGGTGCGAGCCAATCTCCGTGATGCTCGAGAGCCATCGATCCATCCTGCACTTGCAGCTACTGCAGCCCAATTTGCTTCTTGTGGTGTCAAATTGTTGCACTTTTAGCTGTAACCTTTACTCCTGTTGATCTCCGCTGACTTGTGACATTCTTGGACGCAATCTTCCAAGTTGAATCTCGGGAAAGTCTGAGGCCTTTGGTTGTGGCTTCGTCTTCAGACTTGCTTTGCCAGCTCGTGTCTGCTTCGATGGCAATGGCGTCCGCTGAGAGTTCGTCTGTTGGGCGTGCTTCGGAGTTGCAGCAGCTCGAGTGCTGAGCGGACTGGAGCGAGGCTCTTATTTGAAGATGATCTCTTCATCATCCTCATCGTAGAAGGGAGCAGACGAAGTCGGCAATGTCTCTTCCTTTGCTCTTGATGTTCTTCTTGGGTCGCTCCTCGCTTTAAGGTTGGCTCCTTCTGCTCCTCCTTCGCGGTCTCTTTTCCTACTCAATGAAGTTTGCTCCGTCTCCTGCCCAGCAGCCTCGAAGAGTTGGTCATCGAGACCTTCCGCTGCCGTCTTCTCATGTCCTCCCCTATCCATGATCGCACTCAATTCCAGCTCCTGCTCAATCTCTTTGTCCAGCGCTGCATTTTCTTGCAAATCCCTCTTGATCTCCTGTACTAGCCTCAGCCTCACTTGCTCCTCGGTGCCGTATCCTCGAAGAAATCTCCTCATGAAGAGAGCTGCGTTCGCATCCGCCGTAGTGACGCGCTTCATCTTCTCCGCACGGCGTCGCGCCTGTATGATGAGCTTCTATGTTTATTGTTCCATTCAACTTCGAGCATCGCACGGGCATACCTGAGATTTCGAGCTTTGTTTGCTCTAGCGCCGCCTTCACTTTAGAGTCCTCAGCTACGCGCCACCTGAGGCACTCGCACACTCACCTGCGCGTTAGCGACGCATTTCATTGACTGCCACCGCGCGCACTGCTTGGCTGCGCCACTGATGCACTAAAGCACCATGAGGTTGAAATCGCCTGCCCCTGAGAGTAACGGAGGAAAGTGGAAGGAGGCTCCTTGTACGGTTGGCTGCATCATTGGAAATCGATGTCATATGAGCTGTTTCTTCACTAATTGGATAGCAGCTGCTTGCTCGTGATGAGCTGTTGCCCATAGACTCCATGCACTCAAGGAGCTGACTTACTACAATGTCCCGTATTCCATACCGTTCTGCGCTCCTCACCACCTGCTCGCCATTCTCGCATTTCAGAACTCAGTCTTTGTCGATCCATCTACAACTCTACGCCATCTTCATGCACCAGCCGCAAAGTCTCATCGCCCTCCTCCCACCACTTGTCGAGAACCTTCAGGCCTCGCCGCGCCATCCCTGCATCACGATTCCGATAGACAGAATCGATGTACCGCACGTCAGGTGGCGAAAGCAGGAAGCGTTTTGGTCCATTGTGGAACTCTTCGTAGGTCATGCCCGGGTACTGCTCCGCCACATTCTTTGCCAAAAGCTCTCGGACAGCGTTCATGGACTTCTTCAGATGCAGACCTGCTTTGACCTCGGCTCTAGACTTACCACCTTTGACGAGTGGAGAGGCTTTGAACCAGACGAGAGTCGAATTGGAGATGACGGCTTCGCAGATGTTGAGGAGATCTTCGCAGGTCATAGGAGTGTAGCCAATGTTCAGATACCGCAGTCCCATGCCTTTGCTACAAGTGATCAAGTCTTGTAGAGATGTGGCAAACTCTTCGCCTTCTAGCCAGTTGAAGCGCAAGTTCAAGTCCTCAGTTGCGTAGGACTGCCCGATGTCAACTGTCTGTAGAGTCGGATGTCCCTTGATTGCGTCGAGGAGGTTGGCGGTAGTTGGGCCAGTCAGCCCGCAGGATTGAAGGGCGAGACGCTGGAGAGCTTGAGACTCTTTTACACCATCTGCTAGGAGTGCGACAGCTTCGCCAATAGGGTTGCAGGAAAGGTACAACGATTCGAGCTCGCTGTGCTTCAGGTACTCGCTGATCTCAGTCAAAGCTTCAGCCCCAATGCCTGATGCGTTGAGATAGACGTGTCGAAGCGCGATCGGCTTTTCGTGACGGTTCAGCAGTGCGAAGAACTTTGCTACACCTTCATTTCCCAGGTTCGTCTGATCCAAGTCGAGAGTCCGCAGCACGGGAGAACGCGTGCAGAGCCGCGCAAGTGCCGCTGCAGAGTTCACGCCGAGAGGATTGCGCTTCAGCCATACATTCGTGATGACGCGAGACTTGATCATGGCGTCCACAAGTGCTTCGAGACCGCGTTTGTCGATACAATTGCCCGCGAGATACCATGTCTCGTATTGATCTGGGCGCTCGTCGATGAATCTGGCAATTTCACGTGCGCCTTGCGGACCGATGATGTTATTGCCCAAAAGGAAGTGCCTGCCGCTGGTGTAAGAACGAGTCGCGTTCATCAGATCGCCAATATTTGGTGGTCCAGTGACCATCTTGCACAGGTCGATCCGGCCATCATTGTAGGCCACGCCTTTGGAAAACTCGAGCAACTCTACTTCCTCGTGACCAGGCTCATGCGCGACCTCGGGCTTCTCGCCAGCGGCATTTCCGCGAAGGTATTCGAAGAATGGCGCAAGAGATGCCTTGTCGCTTATTTGGACAGGCATGGGTAGTGATGGTGGTCCGGCATATGAGAGGGGGTCGGGAAGTGGTTGCCATGGACCTTGACGGGCAATGCGGTCTGCCCATCTCTTCGATCTAGACTCCGTACCCTCGAGGCTGGAGACGCTTTCAGTTGGCGATGCCATGATGGGCTGAGCACTGCTTCTGTTTGATGAAGCTGACTGACAAGTGGACGCTGATGGAAAATTGGTGCCGCTTTTAGGTAACGCGGATTGTGGCTGGACAGCAAACGATGACTCGTATCCTGAGTCATCCGATTTGGTGAGAACCTAATGGTGAACTCTTCAGATCAATTGTGCTTCGACATGTGAAGATGCCAACAGAATATCGAGTGTCCTATGGATATCTCAGACTAGCAACCCCTACAGCTCTTCAGTAATCCAGCAAGCATCTGCGGCACACAACAGTGTCCGCATAGCAAAAAAAGTAGCCTCAATCTTTGACCAGTCATACGGCCGCATCCCGAGTGCGATGTCGAACATGGTAGCGACTTGCAGTCTCGCAATGTCCTGCTTGCCGGCTCCCCACTCTTTGTATGTTACTTTCGTTGGTGCTGATGCCCTATCTCCATGATATCTCTCGAGCCATTTCATCAAAGTATGCCAATTCGGCCTCACAGGAAGCGGCGTCAAGGCCAGACTGCGAGCAAGTCAGTATTGAACTACCCACGATACTCCATTTTCATTTACTCACTTCAACGCTACAATTTTACCTTTGACCACTCGGAAGAATGGCTCGCGTGGCAGAGCCTGTCCCATATTGCCATTCAACTCCCAGCAACACTGCGAGTACTCATCAAGGTATTTGCTCGCTTTGTTCGCACCCACTATCATGAGTACATCCACAAAGCCCTTCGATGAGATGAATCCATCTTTCACCTCCTTCGCACCCGCGTCAAGCTTCTCATCAGAATGTCCTTCCTAAGTCAAATCTGTTCGAACGCGTGACAGCCTGAGCTCGAGGTATCTGTATTGCGTCTGTGCAGTGTAGACGACTTTTTCATCCACCTGGAAACATTGTCAGTCAGCTTGGTCGAAACTTTGAGAGTGATTTCATACGTACCAATTTGCTGTAGCCTCCCTTGGGCAAGACTACATCCTGCACTTCATCCCAGTATGCTTTGATTCGAGGCGCTGCTTCTCCAGAATCGTCAAATAGTACATCGGTATCAAACACGTCGACCTTGCACTTTCGGAGGCTGATATCGACACTGCTTCGAGCAGCTTGTATACCCTTCGAGCTCGCGCCGATCTTGAGACGGGGCCAGCGCTCCAGGTACGCGTCGACATATATGGGACTGTCTGTGCCAAAGGAACCAAGTGGCGGGCTGCCCTTGAAGCTGACTATTGCCGGCGTCGCGCCCCATACGAAACGCGGCGACATCGTTGTCGTATTGGTATGACTGTCGCGAAGAAGCGAAGAATGGCGCGACAAGATTGTTGTTTGTTTGCTTCAGCGCGCGGCAACTTTGCCTTTAGCCACCGACACTTCAGCCACTCCCCCGCCCACTGAGCGCTTGCATTGCGTGCGCACAAATCGTTTCCCGCGATGACATTCTCTTTCTATCAATCTTCGTTTGTGCTTGATTCTTGGAGTCAAAGTGCCATTTTCCACCGGTCGTGCTGAGGCTGTGAGAACATGCCGACCTCGAACTTGCCAAGATGTGTTGTTTGGCAGCTCCCCGAAGAAGAGAACCAATGGACACAGACAATGACAGTGTACTCTGGCCGGCCTGGTGGGAATCGAGGAGAAGTCTTGCTGGGATAGTGTGAAGTGTGGTGCAGGTGTGAGAGTTGGCAGGAAGAGACGAGGTCTCGTCACGTCTTGTCAAGTGGGGAGCTCCTGTACGAACGCCATTGATCCGAGGATGTGTGGCTATACAAACACGTCTCGAACCGCTCCGTTCCGCCAACAACCACAGTCCTACACGTACATCCTCCCGTATTCCGCTATAGCTCGATGCGTACCACACACAGATACAGTACGCTAGCATTGGTTCCAGCCCAGTGCGACACGCCACCATGTCCGTCTTATCGAGCTCCATGAAGCTCCCGACCACGAGAAACGCCTTACTATCACTCCCGCCTTCACTACGTTCCGCAGTATACGCAGCCGCTCAGACACGATGGCAGTCTACGATACAGCCCAAAGAGCATCCGCGAACAGCCATCTTCTTCCCCGGGCAAGGTGTACAGCGCGTGGGCATGACTACAGACTGGATCGAGGCGTTTCCTCGAACCGTCAAGCCACTATTAGAGCAAATGGATGAGACGCTGAAGCAGCCTCTATCCAGGATAATAGAGGAGGGGCCGAACAGTAAATTGACGACAACGGAAAATGCACAGCCGGCGATTATGTGGACATCATTGATTGTGCTACGCGTGCTGGAGCAGGAATTCGGCTTCAAACTCACTGATCGCGTGGATGTGACGCTGGGCCACTCACTTGGCGAGTTCGCTGCGCTGGTCGCAGGCGGATATCTACGTGATTTGGACGCGCTCAAATTGGTGAGACGAAGAGCAGAGAGCATGGCAAAGTGCAGCAAGGACGCGAAAGAGGAGGTGGGCATGATCGCACTCGTGTGCGAGGCAGATCGATTACAAGGCATGGTGGAAGCTATACACAGCTTCCTCGGACACACATCAGAAGGCGCAAAGACGGACAGCCATTCGGACACCGATCTGCCGCCAGTACAGCAGGTCCTGATCGCGAATGTCAATTCGAAGAACCAGATTGTGCTGTCTGGTGGCATTAAGAGGATCAACGAATTGATGACACATCTTCGGCAGTTTGGGGGTCACGATCCCAGAGCTGTGCGGCTGAGCTCTGACAGCCCATTCCACAGTCCGCTCATGAAGCCGGCAGCGGAGCTCATGAAAAAGCTCCTATACCAGCCTTCGCCTACACACAAAGACCAAGACTTTGTTGTATGGCCGGGCTTGATGCCTTGCATCAGCAATGTGTCTGCCAGGCCCTTTCAGAACAAGGACCAGCTCAAGGATCTGCTTGCACGACAGTGTGTGGAGACTGTTCTTTGGCATGACAGCATTGTGTACCTGCATCAAGAGGAGAAAGTGAAGCGGTGGATAGGAATCGGGCCTGGCAAAGTTGGTCGCAACTTGGTGAGTGCATGGTGTGGTGGTCGTTCGCTTCCACCAGCAAGCTAACATTCGTGCAGGTCGGCAAGGAAGTCGGTATGCGCGGCGCTGTTCGTGGCGGGGGAGTGTGGGGAGTCACCTCTCCCAAGGAGATTGAAGAGTTTCTCCGCGACTTCGATTCGACCGAGGACATGCAGGAGGAGTAGGTCCGCGAGCGACACTGGATCATGATACTAATGCCACACCACAAAGTCAGCATAGACTTTGTCAGTCAAAGATCGAGCACCGATGCTATACTGGCCCCAGGCACGATCGTTGATGGAAGGTTGAGACCTCAAGGTTCATGCACATAGCAGTGCATCTGGACGGAAGCAAAGAACGTGGCTCCACAGACCACGGCTTGTGTCGAAGACTTTTCTAGGCGGAGTTGCGATGTACAGCCAAGACACAACGCGCAGAGAGAGTAGTCAATACCGCCTGTCATGCCACAGATTGTCGGCGGCCTCTGCGTACTCGGAGTCCCGCATCATCTCCCTCGTTTTCCCGAATGCAGTTGGTGAACTCGCGCTGGCAGATGGAGCCCGCGTGCGCTCATCCCACATCCGCCGATCTCGGGCTCATCAAGCATCGATGGAGCAGAAAGCTTGGCTGCCCTGCATTGCGACGCCGGCGCTCCCGGGCGCAAGGAATCCAATCACAAGCTCACAGCTCTTATCGCTCGCCGCTTTATCAGACTCTCGCGACCAAAAAAATGACATGCACCGCCTGCTCTGCTGCTGTACGCGCTCTTACGTCGCCCGCAGAATCGACGCGGACGGGGCAAACAAATGATGCTGGAGTGGGTGCTGCGGGAAGCTGTCTGGCAAGTGCCCATTCACTGCAATCGTCCGATTCTGCCTGGCCAGCTGGGATCCGCGCTCTTCCACGGCGCCGTTGACGTGTTGGAATCGAGCAATAGCATGGTGTGGCTACTGCTCTGAGAGGGTCCAGCCTGAGAGATTGCGCGGTAGGCGCGACGATGGGGTGAAGCAGAACCGGATAAGTTCACCTCACCTCTGCTCTTCAGCTTGTTTTCGCCTCACTTCTTTCCTCTTCACTTCTCCTCCATCGCGAACCTGAATCTTCCATATCTGAGCCACCGAACCCTCCATACTATCAGTACCGAACATATTTACCTCTCACTGACATCGAACATCCTCGACCGAGCATATCCGCAACCATGACTACCAACAATGTCTCCGAGCCCGAGTTCGAGCAGGCCTACAAAGAGTTGGCCTCCACACTCCAGAACAGCTCGCTTTTCGAGAAGCACCCAGAATACAAGACCGCTCTCAAGGTCGCAGCTATCCCAGAGCGCGTAATCCAATTCCGAGTTGTTTGGGAAGACGACAAGGGCGAATGCCAGGTCAACCGCGGTTTCCGTGTGCAGTACAACTCTGCTTTGGGACCATACAAGGGTGGTCTCAGATTCCACCCATCTGTCAACCTTTCGATCTTGAAGTTTTTGGGCTTTGAGCAGATCTTCAAGAATGCTCTTACGGGGTGTATGTGCATTCGATCATTGGAATGAGAGACACAGTGCTAACAATTGTGAATAGTGTCAATGGGAGGTGGCAAGGGTGGTGCGGACTTCGACCCCAAGGGCAAGTCAGACAATGAGATTCGCAAGTTCTGCGTCTCTTTCATGCGCGAGTTGAGCAAGCACATTGGTGCGGACACAGATGTGCCAGCTGGTGATATTGGTGTATCTCCACGAGAGATTGGCTGGATGTTTGGCACATACCGCGCTGAGCGCAACCGATGGGAGGGTGTCTTGACCGGTAAGGGTGGCAGCTGGGGTGGATCGCTGATCCGTCCTGAGGCTACTGGTTACGGTCTTGTCTACTGTAAGGTTTCCCAACACTGCGTGTCTCAGTCTCATGATCGGCAACTGACATCAGTGTGCAGACGTGCAGCACATGATTCAATACGCCTCTGGAGGCAAAGAGTCCTTCCAAGGCAAGCGCGTTGCGATCTCCGGCTCTGGAAACGTCGCTCAATACGCTGCCCTCAAGGCCATTGAGCTCGGCGCCACAATCGTCTCCCTCTCCGACAGCAAGGGCGCCATCATCGCAACCGAAGGCGAAGGCATCACCCCCGAAGTCGTCAACTACATCGCCGACCTCAAAGTGAAGCGCAAGTCTCTCACCGCACTTTCCGAGAGCACAGAGTACAAGGACAAGTACAAGTACATCGAGGGTGCACGCCCATGGATCCACGTTGGTAAAGTCGACGTTGCCCTGCCATGTGCTACACAGAACGAAGTCTCTGGCGAGGAGGCTGAGGCACTTGTTGCTGCTGGTTGCAAGTTCACCGCTGAGGGATCCAACATGGGTTCTACTCAAGAAGCCATTGATGTTTTCGAGGCTTCGCGAAAGGAGAAGAAGACTGAGGGCATCTGGTACGGACCTGGAAAGGCCGCTAATGCAGGTGGTGTCGCTGTATCTGGACTTGAGATGGCACAGAACTCTGCACGATTGAGCTGGACTTCTGAGGAAGTGGACCAGAAGCTCAAGGGCATCATGGAAGCTGCTTTCAAGAACTGCCTTGAGACTGCCAAGGAGTACGTCCCAGCTGGTGATGGTGAGCTGCCTTCATTGGTTGCTGGTGCGAACATTGCTGGTTTCAGCAAGGTCGCTGCTGCTATGCGTGACCAGGGCGATTGGTGGGCATACTAAGTTCTTTCCTGTCACCGGCGTGCTGAGGATTGGAAATGATTGAATGGATGATACCACGGATACAGAGCGATGCAGACATGTAAATAGGACACAGCGAAAGGCGTTCTGGGAAGAGGGAGATTTTCGATAGAGATTTTGAAAAGGATATGAATACTTCTGAAAGCTGTATGGCACATATTATGTGCACCTGAAGCATGTGAGTTCTTTCAGTTGGTGGCGTACACTAGTGCTCTTGTCCCACCTGCAGGATTCAGCTCGAGGGTCGAACGCGACTTCACTGCACCTTCTACTTGACCGCACTTACACACTCGCACAGCCAATGGACGAATCAAACACGAATCAAGCAAAATGGTCTCTTCCTACGTACACCGCAAGACCTCTCTGCCCGACCGGGGATTTATGCGTCACCTGTGACGAAATCTTCCACCGTTTGCTCTACCCAAATGCGATATCTGCTCAAGCTGCGCGAGAACAAAAGCCTGGGTATCTAGCATTTCCGGTTTCCGGATGGCTAGACCGTATTTTAGTAACGAAAAGCTGCGCGCTCTGTCGGTTCATCACAGAACTTGCGAAATCTCTAGATTTGGATCTTGATTCTTTCCATGAGAATCATCGAATACATTGTATGATTCCCGAGTCACATACCGTTGAGACTATTCCTTCTTCGTCGCGTGGTTTGCGGGCTCATTGGAACTTTCTGGTCCAGTTCACAAGATTTGAGGAAGGTGTAATTGAAGATGAAGATGGAGAAGAAGAGGTCGGTCAGAGGATGGAAATTGATGCTGGGAAAGCTTACTTTTCTTTGGATGAAAGATGTCTACAGGCTTTAAGAACATGGGATGAGGATGTGAAGGAGGATGTTGTTTCAGTGTTTCATGTTGGACGAGAAGTTGCTGATGATGTCGATCCGGCTTTTCTTAGGCAATGCTATGAGACATGTCGAGAGCATCATGGTTCTGCTTGCGAGGGCTTGAGAGCTGTGATGAAGACTCCAAAAGACGAGAGCGTTGCAGATCGACCAGATCTTCGCTCGGTTAGAGTGATTGATACACAGACGTTGAAGTTGGTGAACTTGCCAGATGGAGCAGATTTCGTCGCGTTGTCGTATAATTGGTCTTCTGAGCCTTTTATATCGCTTCTCAGAAGCACGAAGGAGAGTCTTTTCGAAGATATCAAACTGGACGAATTGCCACCCACTATAAGCGACTCTGTTCAAGTCGTGAAGGATATTGGTGAGCGATACCTATGGGCAGACCGACTCTGCATCATACAAGATTGTCCGGAGGACAAAGCTGTTCAGCTCACACAGATGGACAACATCTATCGACGAGCAGTCCTGACCATCGTCGCTGCAGCTTCTGCACTGGACGGGACAGATAAAGGACTTCCTGGAGTTCGAAAGGGAACGAGGACGATTCAGCAAGCCAAAGCCACAATTCGACAAAACTTGCGATTGATTAACACCCGAGCGGCTATTCTCGACACAGGAATTGAGCAGTCGCGCTGGAGTACGCGAGCATGGACTTATCAAGAAGATGAAATGTCCAAGCGACAATTGGTTTTCTTGCCGCAACAGGTTGCGTTCTATTGTCGGAAAGAGACTCTTCATGAAGATTACCTTCGTCGAGCATGTCTCCACAATGCAGACGAGCAAGAAGTGTTCCGAGGGAAGAGTCAGGAGTTGCCAATTTGTTGTAGATATGAGATCCCCCCCTCGTCCGACGACTTCGACGGTCCGTCCATGTCAGGCGCCGCGCACTCGTACGAAGCGATAGTCCGAGAGTACACGGCTCGGCAGATGACTGTTTCGACAGATATCCTCAACGCAATAGATGGCCTCTTCCGCATCGTGACAAAAGAGACACAAGAGAGATTCCTCTGTGGGCTGCCTCTAACTCTTCTGGTGACGGACTGGTTGGTCTGGAGACCCATCGACTATAGTGAGCGTCGGAGACAGGTTGCCTTTGGCGCAGAAGCAAGAGGAACAGATCCTACATTCCTTCCCTCTTGGTCCTGGGCTGGCTGGAAAGGTCGCGTGGATTATCCCTTGGGAGTTACGAGCTTCGAGTACGGTTCGCCAAGTAGTGATTGTGAGCCGCTTGTGGAAGGAGGGTATACTGTGCTTGTACCTAGGGACCAACAAGTAAAAGATGAAAGTTCCGAGGAGGTTTCTCCCTTTATCGAACTCCGGCCAGAAGACATCTACTCAAATCCCAAGATCAACCTATCTTCCCTGCACCACAGCAGACTCCGTTTCTCAGCACCAACAGCCACCGTCCATCTCGCGCCAACATTCTGGGGCTCCAATTTCGAACAAACTTCGCCCGTGTTGCCCAATAGCACTTCCCGCGCCCATCAAATCTTCATCAACTCCTCCTTCGCTGGCGTCATCTTCCCTCACATTCCATTCTCAATTCCCCCTTCCGATCTTCGTGGTCAAAGTCAGGACTTTCGCGATTCGGACAACGAATCATCTTCCCTCCGACAGGTCGAACTCATCGCTCTATCGGAACCTCCTATGCCTTGGGGGATGTATTACCCGTATAATCCGGACTATGAAGATGCGGGGGAGAATAACTCGTATGTGGATACGGAAGGGGAAGAACAGTGGCATGTACCATTTGATTATGAAGTTTGGAATGGTATTGAGGATGGGGGAAGGGTGGTGAATGTTCTGATGATCGAGAGGGATGGAGGCGAGGAAGGCGTGGCGAGAAGAACCGGAGTTGGACAGGTGCATTATGATGCGTGGGAGATGGCAGGACCGCAGGCGAGGGAGATCGTCTTGGGTTGAGCTGGTTGCTCGACGCCTGCGTTGTAGGTTGATTGTCCACCGTGGCTGGGAATAGGAAACAAGTAGACGCGACACGGATTCAGAGTTGTCAGATCCTGGTGTTCACAATTCTCGCCGATTCATTACGATATACTTGCTTAAGCCTTGGTCTCCCTCTTCTTCGTTTTCTCGGTCGTGGTCTTGACCTCTCCACTCTTGGTCTTCCTCTTCGTCGTCTTCTCCGCGACGACAGCTTTCCCATTCGCTCCGTTCTCAACAGCTGCAACAACAGTCTCTTCGACAATTGGTGCTTCCTCCTCAGCATTCTTGACTGCTTTTTTGGACTTCTTCGGCTCAGCTCCGCCCTTCGCCTGTTCAATCTCTTTCGGCGCCGACACCGCCTCCACACCCTTCACATCAGGCATGTCGAAATCGTATCCCATCTCAGCGAGTTTTGCAGCCTTCTCTTTCCGCCTCTCACTCTCGCGAGTGATACGCTTCTCCCAGCCTTCCCGATCAGTGCCCTTCCTCAGCCTCGAGCCCTCAATTCTGTTTCTCGGCCGTGCCTTACCGTTACCCTTCACAGCTTTCGCGCCCTTCCAGATACCCTCTTTGACCTGCTCTGGTGGTACCCGCTTGCACTGCAGAATGTGTCCGAACATCAAGTATTTGTCCATAGTCTTGACCACGATATCTGCGACTGTCGAAGCGGCAAACTCAACGAAGGCATAATGCTTGCTCTTTCCCGTCTTCTTGTTTCGTGCCAGGCGAAGATTCGTCACATCGCCGAATTGCGCCAAGTATGCGCGCAGTTGTTTCTCGTAGAAGCCGTGGGGGAGTCGAGACATGTAGACGACGCCTGGAGTAGCTTCTGGGTCTGCAGTGCCGTCCTTTTTGGGCTTGATCCTCGAGATCTTCAGCTCGCGCGCAATCTCTTTCTCGGTCTTCGGAAGTGCGGGCAGCCTCTCGATGGGGATACCGTCCTGATCGCGATCGACATCATCCTCGTTTTCGGACTCGTCGGAGGAGAAGCCAGCGAGGAGCGCGGCGGTTTGATCGGGTGTGAGCTCTGCACCGCCATCGGATTCGTCGTCGGCTTCCGCTGCGACGGGCTCTTCTTCCACGACCACCTCTTCAACGACCTTCTTAGCTGGCTTGTTGGTCTTCTTCTCTCTTGATGGCTTCTCGGCGACGGTAGTTTCAACTTTCGTGGTCTTGCTGCCCTTGAGAGCAGACTTTGCGGGCGAAGGTCGGTCTGCGGATTTGTTCACAACGGCAGTGGTTTTCACTTTCTTGGCGATAGGCTCGACATTGTCGCCCGACTTGCGCTTCTTGCCTTTGTTATCTGCTGACATTGTTGCTGTATAACAAGTGGCGTCAATGGGACAGAATGAGGTTGGTTGCTTGAAGCTCGAGATTATTTTCCAAAAATCGAACGAAACTTTGCCGACGGGCGAAAGTGGTGGGACGCCAAGGGACGCGACTTGCCTTGATCACATCAAAGACCGCTGACTTCACTTCACTCGCGCCATCTTTTTCCTGTTGGAGCTCATCTCTCGTCATGGCGAATCGAGAATTAACGCACGATGAGCTGTGGGACGATTCGGCCCTCGTCAACTCTTGGAATGATGCTTTTGAGGAATACAAGGTACGCCGTGCGCGACTCTAGCCAAATGGACTGCTCGACTGACATGCATCAAAGAAATATCACAGCTTAGCACAGAAAGGAGAAAAAGTCGACATTCCGCAAGAACCGAAAGCTCCAGTATTTTCTAAAGCAGCCGCATACTTGAACGCGAATGGCACATCCAAGCCTTCTCCAGCCGCTCCTATCAACTTCGCCCCATCATCGAAAGACCCAAGCCATACAGCCTCAAATCAAACTCCATCGGTCACAGCAACAGTTCCTCGACCTCCAACTACAGCTCCTCCTAGCCTCGCCAGCCTCCCGCAAACGCTCATAGGCGGTGGTAAGTCGAGTCATGCTTTTGCCAGTCGACACGAAACTGACTCGCCAACAGCACAGAATGAAGACCTCAAGAATATCATGATGTCGTGGTACTATGCAGGCTACTACACTGGTCTCTACGAAGGCCAACAAAAAGCTTGGGCGGAGATGCAGGCAAGTATGGAAGCACAGCAGCAGCAGCAGCAGGAGGGCGAATGAGGTGTTCCGCTTTCGTTTCCAGCAAATTTGTGAGATTGGAAGTGGTGTGAGGAGCACCTCTTGAGCACCAGATCTTCAGGGCATGGGAGCGACATGACGCATGAGTCGTCGTTGTAAGTAGCTCGTCGAGGATTACAGGAATCACAGCTGATCAACGCGGACAGATGCTGTTCAGCAGCTCACACTTCAACGCCGTGCTCCAGGCACGTCACAATATCGCGGATGCCAGCTGCTGCTCCGCTTATTTCTGGCGCTCAGTGCAGATACAGCTTCAGATGCTAGCTGTCTGCTGCGTCCATGGGCCGTTAAGAAGTACGCAGACGCTAGTGAACGAGTGGCTGTCGTGAGCTGGGCCAAGTGTGCTGTGAGCGGGCAACGAGGGGGAGAGATGCACGCGAACGAGAGCTTGGGAGGAGAGTGGCAGATTATGAACAACAACCAATGCGAAGTTTTGTAAATTTATTTCCGTGTGACGATCGTATCTACACTGCTTTTCGCTTGTCATGAACTTTGGACCCGCTGGCCAAATGATGCACATTTCATGCATGCATACCAACAATGAAAGAGCGCTTTTGCCTCACCGTGATCGCCGTCCTGTCAGCACCTCGCTATGCTGAGAATCATGAAAAGAACGCCAAGAATCTTTAGTGCAGTAGGAGAGCGGGTCCACTTCAAGGACCGCGCAGTCGCATGACGAAGTGATATCGTGGATGTAGGAGTGACCACGGGCTCGGTGAGTGATCACATGCGCGCGTTGATCGCGGAGAGGAAGCGTTGCGCGGGGAATAATGGTGTCGATCTCCGGCATCCTCGTAATCATAGCTTCCAGCACTGGGCTTCACCCGATCAAGTTCGTCGAACACAGACCTTCCTTTGAGGCACAGGCCGACCGAACTCCCACTTCGCTGCGTCCGGTCCATCGGCCTAACTATGTCATGCTCCTTCTATTTCACGACCAGAGCAGCCGATGGCACCAGACCTGCTTCTTTCAGCGTCAGGCCGAAGTCCTCGTAGCTCCATGTCTTCCTCGGGAAGGCTTGCGTAAAGCTGGTCACATCGGTGCCTTTCTCGTGCTTGATAGCTTCTGCAACTTCGAATAGCGTTGTCTCGGCCGGCATCGTCTTCATGACGTTGCCTGATGGGGTCTGAAGCCGCAGACGCGCTTCACTGTGGTTGACCACCTTGGCAGGAGCAGCCGCTGCAGCAGCGCTGGAAGGAGCAGTCGCAGCACCTGGGTTGTACGCGGCAGGGTTCTCGCGCATCCGCTTCTCTTCTTCGATCTTAGCCTTGCGAGCAGCCTTGTCAGCTTCGATCTTGTCCTTGATTCGCTTCTTTGCAGCGATATCGTCAGCCTTCTCCTGTCGCTTCTTTGCCGCTTCCTTGATCTGCTCCTTTCGTGCGAGCTCCTCCTTGGCGTCGTCCGACTCCTTGGTGTGCTTCCGGCGAATCTCTTCATTCCGCTTCTGTTCCTTCTTCTCCTCAACGGCCTGCTGGGCCTTCCTCTCCGCAGCCTTCTCGCGCAGCTCTGCGAGCTTAGCCTTCTTCTCCTCTTCAGTCAAGGGTGCGATCTCCTCCGTTGACTCAGCGAAGTCTGTGTGCCCAGACTTCTCGGCGTGGAACTGTGCCTGTGCCATCGATCGGAACTTTTTCTGACACTCGTTGCAAATCATAGATCGTGCGGTTTCGCCTGGTTCCAGTTGCGGTGCCTCGGCGTCTTCGGCCTCATCAGCCTTGAGCTGCTCGATGTTGCGGTCGGCGTTCTTGTCGAGCCAGTCTATGGCGCCTTGCACATTGCCGCCTTTCTTCAACGCCATCTGGGACTTCTCTTTGTCGAACCCCATGTCGACAAGGCTGTCGAGATCGCTCATGGTGGCGGTGTGCAAGTTATGCAGAGGCAAATGAAGTGAGATGTCCTGTGGGAGGCTAGTGGGGTTGCGGGCGGGCGACGTTGGATGTCGAGGTGGTAGACTTGGTCGTGAAGAGAAGCTGAAAAATAAAGCTGCCGCGCGCGATGAAAATGGATGACAGTGGCGAATGTATGGAGAGGCACGGAGCGGAGTGGGCCGAGAAGGCTGTGGTTTGCATGTGAGAGCTACCAAGCACCGCGAGTGAAGCAGCGGCAACCGGCGACGTCACCAGGGGCCGGTACGGAGGCCGAAACCTTAGTGGTTGCCACTATGTATCACCTTAGTGTTTACTTAGTTTATTGACTATAATAGCAACTACTACTGTCGCTGTCGCATTGTCGCATTAAACAATCTATTTAGCAGTTTATTATACGCCTAAATAATAGCGCTCGAGGTCTATATTACCTTATTACCTACTACTACCTCTACTATAAGCTTTCTACTATAGCGCGTTCGATACTATTTTAGCGACAGCCTACGAAGTCCTATTGCATACCTCTACGCGGTCGCAGGTAGAAATAGGTACTCCTAGAGTACGCTAGCTAAGTATAGAGTAACCTCTAGGCGCAATTTACGAGTATCTAGTAGGTTTAAAGTCTAGAAATCCGTAGGAGTATAAACTAGGCGAACTCTAACGAATACTACAAACTAGAGCTAGCGTAGCTAGAACTAATATAAGACCTAGTACTAAGAGAATAGACTAGAATCTCTAGATAGTAAATTCTACT
>PNEN01000445.1:2058-39620 GCA_002933655.1 Cercospora berteroae | reverse complement strand
CCTCTCCGCCGACTCGTCACGCCTCGAGAGGAAACTCTCCCACTGGACACTGGCTGACTGGGTGTCCACCGACGAATGGAGCCTCCAGACGCCCGCCTCATACAACAGTCCGATTCGGCCAAACAAGAGGCACAGCAACAGGAGTGTGTATCGACGCACGTAGGGCTGCATGAGTACCGCTCCACCCATCGGCTGCCCGTGCCGAATGCAGCGCTGTTCATGTCAACATCATTGGACGGCATGACGTCCCAACTCATGACAGGCGCATTGGTGCAGCTCGTCTCCATCCTCCGCGCCAGCATGGCCATGTCACTCGTCCTTTTCGGCCTGCTCCTGCCGCCTGCTGCACCTTCCAGGGCCTGATAATGTACGAGCTGACATACGGTTACGATGCGTTGTCACTACACCCAGCTGGTCCGGTCGACTTCAGCATCGCGACTTCCGCGGCTTTCTCGGATGCACGTCAGTGTTGGCCATCATGGTCCCTTCTACGGCAGCACGAGGTAACAGCAAAGGCAATGAAAGTCACAATCTACTCAGTCGTGGCTTTCCTGGTCCCAAGGCAAGCGTGATTCCTTACTCTTCCTTTCAAGACGGATCATTTCCACATCACATACACCACATCAGCACAAGTGCCAAAGACCAAAATCGAAGAAGGCTAGACACCAGCAACCAGCAACCAGCAACATGTCGCGTTCAGAGATCGGCGAAGACGACGAGAAAGGGGATACGTACGATCAGTCTCCAGTAGATACCGGGAAGTCCGCGAAAGATGCCGTCGAGTCTGTCACAGTCACATCGGGCTGTCGACCAGCAGATCCACCAGCAGCTATAGCGCGTTACCAATTCCCTGGCGCTCGAGGATACCATGCTCCTCCGCTAGCAGCAGCCACCGCATACTCAGAGACCCTTCCATACGGCATTGGGCGTCCACGAGTCGATTCAGCCCAGACCTCCTGAGGCCATGGGTTCCTGCAGAAAGAGTATGGCTGGGGCACGGGACCGAGCGTCTTCCAGCCACGACCTGTGAGCAATGCATATGCCTTGGGCGCTGCACAGTCCACCTGTGCTGCAGCGCGAACCACATCTCCGGCGAACCAAGTTGGGCTGCCAAACAGCAGTCGCTGCAACCGAGTGCTAGCTCTACGACCCCAACGTCCTCGAGTACCGGAAAGACGACCGGAGACTGGAAGATTGGAGATGTGTTGTGGGTGCCATGGCACACCCACAACAACGATCCCAAGGTTCAGTCCAACGACGTGCAGCTAAGTCACACTCAGATAGGGCCACTACTGACCAAGTGGCGTCCCGCCATCATCATTCGTAAGACCGGCGAATCTATGATCGTCCTGCCTTTGTTCTCCTGGAACGGAGCTGGCTTGGCCAACAATGTCCACAGAAGCCGTCAGTTCGAGTACTGCTGCGTGCAGCAAGCCGGTCAGCCCAAGGTCGAGAAGCATCCAACAACCGACTATACTACTGTCGTGCTCTTTTCCGACGACCCGGACTTTGAGTTGAAGCCAACAAGCTGTGCGCATCTTCTAGGTGGCTATCCTGTGGGCTATTATCACCCGGCGCAGAAGATCGGACATCTGTCTGCTGACTCTATTGATTGTTTGAGGCACAGCGTGCGAACAGCGGAGAGTCAGGCTGATGCGACATTCGGCAAGTTGACGGCTAAGCAAATTGCCGAAACGGTCAAGATAGGGGCCAAGACTGCGCAGGCGAGTGTGAGGAAACTGTTCATGCGGCCAACGAAAGTTCGAGACGATATCGCGAGGGGGTTCTGATGATGTGCTTGTGATGCTTAGATGATGAAAATGGCGGCCTTTAACGGACTGACCGCAACGTGAAGGAACGGGCGTGTTGGAACGAACTTACTTGAGGCCAGTGGCTTTTTGCTTGCTTTGCGTACTGGATGCGAAAGCCTTTCTTATTTGTGTCGGAATGCGTGCATAGATGAGCGATTGAGCTTGTACACTTTCGTTAAAGGGCGCTTGGGGCTGGGGTTTGGGAAATTTGGTCTGGTATTGACACGATAGACTTGTTGTAAGTAGGATGAGAAAATGTCAAATTCGCAACGGGGATATTTTACTCGATTGATCCATTAGTAGTGGTATCGAAAAAGATAGAGGATCGAAAGTCTTCCTTCGCAGTGCGAGTGCCATGATGGGCTTCGGGCCTGAATGATTTCCTGTAAACGTACATGACCTTCGGTGATCTTTCTCGACCGAAAGGGACTGGGCGAAAACGATGCAAGTGTGAAGTCTGCGTCGATTTGTCTCGGAAACTGACCGCCTGAAAGAGTTCTCGCTGCGATGTCAGGTTGGGTCTGCGGTATGGGATAGTTGTCGGGGAGGTGAAAGAGACTGGAAGACATTGGCAAACATGTGAGTGTTGAGAAGGTGGTCTTCTTGTCTTTAGACCTTTCACTTCCCGGCACAGCGGTATTGACCTTTCTTCTGAGCAGGCCTTCCACATCCATATCAAACCTCAATGACATGAATGCTATTTCTATACTCCTAATGCATGCTGGCCGGTGACTTGATTGATTTAAAGTGGCTGGCATCGATGATGGTCAGCCAAATATACGACACGAGATTTTTCTCACTATATAATGCAGGACAACTTTCGCAGAAAATTCGTCTCGGCAAGACGTTCAACAGAACAAGCAGCACTGGATTCCGGCAAAGCCAAAACTATCAGAAGAGCTTCCTCCAGGAACACTCGACAACTGGAGACCAGCTTATACGACCTTGACTACACAGGTTGTCCACTCGCTGGAACCCAATCCTTGCGACTCCACTTGTACTTGGACCAAATGCTGTGCTCCCAAGCTATCGGCAGGACGTGGCAAGATTTCAGAGCCGGTGACATTTTTGGTCTGAGCATTCCGTGCACAGCACGATACCGACTGTCACGAATGTTGATCTTTTCCTGTGCCACACGGCGGATAGGCCAGAAATCTCCGAGCTGAGGCTCCATATCAGCATCAAGAAGATGGAACTTCACGCAATCTGCCTCCCGATGTACTCGCACGGCGATAATGGAATCATGAGAGTGCCAAGGGAGCGATGGTACGAATACAGCTGCGTTAGTCAAATCGGAGAACCCGGCAGTCAACATCGTCCCCTGGAACACTCTGCTCTAGGCTTCGAGAGCGACGTTCCGACGTTCGAATTTCGTGGTACGAGTACTGTGCGCTTGGTAGAGCCCATGAGTATCCTCACAAAGGTTGGCCGGATCGTGGATGGGTCAATGGAGATCCCCAAGAACCAGATCCGGAAAGCTGAGGAGGAGGCTGAGAGGAAGGCTCATCCGCTCACGGCTAAGCAGCGAAAGAAGTAGAAGGAGGCTGGGGATAAGAGTGCGATGGCGAGGATGAGGGCTTTTGCGAGTCTCATTCCGAGGGAGAAGTGAGAGCAATGGCTTCTCGGAGAGGGTTGAGCGTGCTGTGGTACTGGGTTTGGAGATTGTGGGCTTGGATATTGTCGCTTGGGAATTTAGATGCATGGCTAGGGCCTAGGTGTGAGCTTTTTGGGCTTGCACACTTCCATTCAGGAGCGCTGGGGTCTGAATTCAGGGATTCTGGCCTAACATCGACGAGCATATTTCTGTAGGCAGAGAGAGCAACATGGATATGTGTATCGAGATCATACCCACCATTCATTCATCACGCATCTCCCATAGCGGTCTGGAGGCACACTTTTGAAGCTCCTGATGTGTGGGACGTCCTTCCCAAAGTCTGTCATGTCTGGAGCGAGGGAGGAAAGGGGCTTCTACATTGCTTGCTTCATGCTCCGCAGGACTGGCTCGCGCTTGCTGTGTTGTTGACTGTTATGCCGTTTTCTTTCCTCAATCGCGCCTGCCCGGAGAGGATGGCCGCATTCGTATTGATGCCTCTGTATTTCACAGCTCGTATTACTTGCTTTTCACCTCTGGATCTGCATTTGCATCGGCATTGCCTGGAGTCGCCGTGCTGCCTCATTCTCAAGCCCTTGAGAGATAGTAGGCACCTTCCACAACCGCTCTCCGAAGTTCGGAAGAGCGCAAGGAGTCAACGCGAATGGCAACTGCCACGGAAAACTACACTTCGAAAGCATGTATTGCACAACACAACGCCGCCATACAAGTGCCGCCGTCCTGGACATGATCAACCACCTCACTCAACTTCAAGCCGATAAGAGGTGCTCGCCAACCGTCGCTCTCACGAGCACCTGGCTCGTCGGAGCGTGCGATTGCGGGCAGCATGTGGCACACATTTTTGCTGCAAGCACCATCAGCCTGCAGACAACGTGCAACAGACCCGTTGAGCTGAAACTGCGAGATAGAGATGGAAGTTGATTTGGATATAGTAGGCTAATTGCCAAACTGACAGGAGGTTGCCAACATGCTCAAAACATCGCAGAACCGAGCACCACCTGGGCCAATCAAAAGCCACAAAATGCAACAATTCAACAAATTCCCATGACCAGATCGCTTAAACTCCACCTCGATCGCATGCTCTTGACCAGCTATCAATCTTCTCTCGCCCTAGACCATCATCTATTACGCTACGACTGCCGTTGACAGCGATGTCTTCATATGTCCAATTGTCAGTTTCCGGTTGAGTCAGCAGCTCCTGCTTGTTGGGGTCACCAGCTTCTCCATCTGGGATGTGTGACATCCACTCGAAGATCCGCTCTCGAGGCGCTTGAGCAATGCCACCTCGCTCGTACCCGGAGCCGTAGCCGTCAGATGCATGGTCCTCAAAGCGGGCCCTCTGATAATGCCGAGCGACATCGACGCCGGCTTCTTCAGCAGCTTCTCGGGCTTTCTTTTCTTCTTCTTCCGCTTCTATTAGAGCTCGTGTGAGTTCGCGGCCGCGCTGGACCCAGCGGAGAGACCAATCGAGGAGATCTTCTTTTGCTTCTTCAGCCCGGCATCGGTCCTGGTCTGCATCCTCTTCGCGCGCATCGAAAGCTTCTTGCGCTTTCCGGAACTTGAGATGGGCTTGCTGCCAGGTTACTTGTGCTTGCCTCTTTTGCTGCCGGACTGGATCTTCGTCATCCGGAATGGTGGCAGCAGAGTGCATTTCTGCATCCCCTGGCAGTTTCTCGACGGCGTCCCAGCCTGGTGACTCTTCATCCATTTCATTGCAATACTGGTTGAACATTGCATCCAGATCCAGTTCATCAAAGTCGGGCTCAACATCCGCTGGGGCAGGCTTCAGTAGCTTCGCTGCAACAAATGCTTCCTCGAGATAGGCGTTAACGCTTTCTTGACACTTAAGAAGATGTTCCTTTTGAGCATCTATGCCCGCCTTAACAAGGCGGCTTTGATGCTGTACCGCCTCCCGGAAGGCCTCAAACTTTTTCACCTCTTTGTGCAAAAGTGGCAAGTCTTCCTCTGGGTCCTCGTCGTTGTCAAAATCACTCGGATGGTCGGCCATCAGAATTCGTATCCTCAAGTCGGCGACTTTTATCGTGATTTGAGATTCAAGATCTCGCCATTTGTAGAAATCTCCGTTGGCCGCTTGTTCGATAGCTCGCAACTCTTGTTGAGATTGTACAGCCGCTTGTACCTTTTGAGAGAAGTCGAGATTCAACAACAAGGACGATACATTTTCGACACCGTCGAATGCGTCGACTATGCGAATCAGCCCTCGCGTGTAGTCGCTCTCCTCCTCTCCGGTAAACGTGATATACTTCCGCTTCCGCGCAGTTTGCTCTGCAATGAGATCCGTTGTACTTTCGTTCTTTTCCTGCTTGGCTTGAACATCGTCGGCCTTTGCTTCCATTTCTGAGAGTTCTTGCGTTCCTTGCGTGATCTGAGTCTCGCCAGTTCCGACTTCCATTTCTGAGAGATCTTGCGTTTCTTGCTCAGCCTGAGCATCGTCAGTTTCGGCTTCCATTTCTGAAGGCTCGTTTGTGACTTGCCCTGGGCTTGAGTTACGTTCTGGAGCGTCGGAAGCTGCGAGTGGTACGTCCAGCTCCTTTATTTGAGCAGAGTGTTCGCCAGGACTGATATCTGCAGCTTGCATGGAGTTCCCTACACTGGGTTGTCTCGAAGGCTCGTTTCTCTTCACCTCCTCCGGATCCTGTCTGGCATTCCACGATTGATCCGCATCCGTGGAAGTGCCGTTCCTCTTGGTGTCGGCTGGGCCTTTCCTGCGTGCAAAACGATGAACAACTCTGTGGACCCGATTGCTGCCCACAACAACAAAGGGTACAGCAATCAATGCAAACATAATCGCTCGCGCTTGCGATCGCTGTTTCCGAAACATGACGACTACTTTCGGGAGGTTGTGCTGCAGGTCGATGTCTGATAAACCTGGATTTTGATATTCGGACAAGCGCTCCAGTCGATCTGTTGTAAAGTGTTTCCCTTTTGGTTCAAAGCTGGAATGGAGGAGGGCTGATAGATTGACAGGACGTTATAGATGTTGGGTAAGTTCCTGGACGCTGTGATAAATGGTAAGTCTTTGTTACAACTTCATTCACTTCTCGGTCAATCATATACTGACTTTGTTCGTAGAGTGATTGCACGTGCTTCGGCGGCTGTTCACCACAGTTGCAAAGAATTGCCGTAAGCAAGTAACTGTAGTTTGATCACCGTCTTCGAAACAAGTCAGCACAGTACTCGATGCTTTAACCAGGTTCTCACCCTGGTGTCTTCGCACTTTCTTCTCCTGCGAGCGCCATTCAATGCAGACTCATGCGCATCCGTGAAGTCTGGATACTAATGTTTCCACCCTTCACGAGCGCCATACAGGCCAGTGAAGTACCACAGCATTGTTCGACTCTTCACTTGCGCGACGGCCGGCACCATAGATACTAAATCCTCTTCTGCAACCCCTATCATCCACACAACATTTGCGACTAAAAAGACTCGACCGCCACTTGTGATACACAGAAGATCACCATCACCTTCAGTAGCAACAGTTAGCCACGATGGGACGCAAAACCGTGGCTGAGAAGTCAGCACCCGACGCCCAAGCTGACACCAAACCCACTGAACAGCACGACGCGGATGCACAGAACGAGTCCTCCAAGCCTCTACATCCGTCACCGATACCCAGCGGCCCGTACAAGTGTCCTGGGACTCAAGGCTGGTCACAAAACCAGCTCAAAAAGGCAAAGCCGAAATCTGATCCCGTAGAGCCACTGGCAGAGCCCACCATTGAGCGACACGAAGCAAAGCAGGTCTCGAAGTTTGATCAGCAACCAGCGTCGATTGCTAGTAAATCGTGGCGCGAAAAGCAGGGAGGTCCTAGAAGACCTCCTGCCACTTACGCTCAACCGAGGAAACCGAGCTTCGTGTGGCCTAAAGATCCTGCAGTCGCTCCAGCAGTAGCACCCGCACAACCTCCGCCATCAAACACAACTGATCCGGTGCCGGCACTGCCATTATTCATCAGCTCTAGTTCCGCCAATTACAAGACTGACTCGAGTACTGGCAAGACGTGGGAGGATTTCGATGTCGGTGATGTGTTCTGGGTCGAGTGGACAATCCACAACACTGATCCGAAGATAACAGCTGACAGCCAGTATCTCTTCCAAACCCGAGATGGGCCAAAAGTGACGAAGGTCCGCCTGCACGTCTGTATCTCCAAGTCCGAATTCATCATGAAGACTCTGCCAATCTACTCTCACGGCGATGTGGGCATCGCCAAGATCCCGAGTGACAGGCAATACGAGTACATGTGTGTCAAACAGGCGGGAGACAAGACCCTCGTCGGACACCCCCTTGGCTGTCCAACTCTGACCTTCGAGAGTACGCTTGCCAATTTCAACCTTCGGCCTACCAGCACAATCCGTCTGGTTGAGTCGCGTCCTGTGAAGTACGATCAGCCAACTCTGAAAGTTGGTTACATCATTCCGCAAGTGATTGAGTTGCTGAAGCAGCAAATTGGCAGGGCCGAACAAGACGGTAATCGCAAGTTCTCGCAGAAGACTGACAAGCAGAAGAGAGACGAGAAGGTGACCAAAGGCCAGGCGAGCATTGCCGCGGTGAAGACTATGCCGATGCAATTGAAGAAGATGATTTGAAGGGGTCTGTTTTTGCGGAGTTCCGGAATCGCTGTGGTGTTTTGTCGAGAAATGGTGGCTGCCCGAGACTGCCGGAGTTGTTGAGTAGATTGCAGAAGGCTTTCTTCACTTGTGTTGGATTGCATAGATGGGACATCGCTCACTCGTTGTGAGCAAGGTGTTTCTTGCTGGACTCTGCTTGCTCTGGCACTGGGACTGGATAGACCGGGATTGATGTTGTTCCAAACCGGTTGGAGTTGGGGAATTGAAGGTTGACGACTTGCATTCTGGTGGCGAAAGGTCCGCTTTACTTGGTTTACAACGCATTTTTGGGAGCATAGCTTAGAGAGTTTGCGCTTCGATACTTTCTTTGAGGGGGTTTGTGAATTCTCGTGGAAGCTTTTTGATGGAGCAGGTCTCTGTAGCTAGACATTCCTGAATCGAGGTCATGATCGTACTGAATCGAACCAGTGTGCGATATGGCATGTTTGAAGTGGCGTGAGACGGTCTTTTCGCTCGTCCATGGCTGTGAACTGCAGCAAAATGGGAAACGGGAGCTTCGACTCTATGGGATGCACATCGAGATATCGGCGTTTCGAGACTAGCTTAAGGAGCTGCGGGTTCCATGCCAACTGAAATCTCTGTCGAAGTGATGTAGCTCTTGTGTCGTTTGATCATCTTGACTCGCATGACTTATGCCTCTTTGCTGTAGTCGCTCTGAAGTCTTCTCGAAGCGCGAGAGCACTGGATCCACGGTTGAACTATGAAGGTAACTTGACTTTGATAATCAAATCGCCCCGGATCTCTGGCGTTTTCGAGATCGGCAGGCCCTGGCCTGAATAACGTTTTGTCCCATCCCAGTGCGTTCGGTCGGAACTCGCAACCTTCAGATGCTTGCCATCAATTGTGGTTACTATTCGATTGTAGCCTGATTCTGCTTCCTCTGGGCTGAGCTCTATTGTATGCTCGAGGTCATTGCCGTTGCGAACAAAGAACGCATGGGGTTCGTCTTCCGTGATAACGTGCAGGTCTGTGGGTCTGCCCAGGACATCATCATCACCGAACTTTGGATAATTGAACTTGGTGCCACTCATGAGGCCAGGTTTGATGGGCACGGAGATAAAAGTGTTCTCGGACCTTGTTTGCCTATGCGTGGATCATAGGTCTTGCGCCGAATTTTTAGTTTCTTTGTTGTGCCGTTGAGGATATCCTCCAAGGACACCGGTAGCGGCTTTTCCGTGATGACTCGTTTGGACACGGTAGGACTTGGGGAGGGGTCAGCATTGCCCTTTTGGTCTTTTTCTCCTTGTGAGTATCTAGCGAAGATATCCTCATCATCACTGCAGCCTCTACGCATGAAGTCAGCGAAAATGTCGTTGGGATCGCTGAAGCCTCCAGAATATCGGGAACTTCTCAGTCCATCTGCTTGTGGCGGCGCACTGTAGGGTTCTCTTTGTGGCAAGATGTCGTGATAACCCCACCCAGGTCTGTGCATACTTTCTCTTTCGTGCTTTCTACTAGACTTCGTGGCTGGCTTCTGGGGCTCCCGAGTGGACCCCTCGGAAGCTTCTCCTGGAGACGTGTGGTACCTAGAATTGCGGGGTACCCGTGGCCTTTCAGCTCTGGTCGGCTTCGATGATACGTGCTCATTCTCTGAATCAAGTGCGTTCATGCGATGTTCTTGGCTGTCCAAGGTTAATGGTGTGGACCCAGGTGGCAGGCCGAGAGCATTCTTGGCTTCCGCAATAAGTTCTGTGATCTCGGGATTCCTCGGATCTAAATCGAGAGCACTGTTGCAATCATTGATAGCTTCTCCGTACCGCGTCATCATCATATAAGCAGACGCGCGATTCATCAAGAAGGTGGGAGATTCGCGGTACATATGGATAGCTGGGACTGCTGATTAGCTGTTGCACGGCAAGGAAGCGGAAGACGTTTGTTACCATTCGTGTACTCTTCAACAGCTGCAGCGTACTGACCACTCTTGAGAAGCTTGTTGCCATGATGATTATGCTTTTTGGCAATCTGGTGCCAGGTGATGGCCCCGCTGTCTTCATCATCGTTGGAATCAATCTCGCTCCGGTCACCCCAAGTGGCACGAGTGGAATTTGGAGATTGTGATGTGATAATCTTAGGCATCTGAGTGGCCTTCCTCTGAGTCCTTCTTTCGATTGCCTCTTCTAGCCTCTCGAAAGCTTGCTCGCGTTCACCGTAGATGAGAGGCAAGTAAATGCCAATACAGCACGTGTCTATCCATATCCAGTCAAGATCAAGACTCGCACGCCAACCCTTGACGAAGTGGCAGAAAGACTTGACCTTTCGAAAGCCTGCCGTCTGACAGACACTCGGGTCCGATTTATGCGCGAGAAACTGCTGGAAGGTGATTTCATCGTCCGCCCAACGATGGCTTGTGATGACGTACGGTGGCCGGCTCTCTTCCAGGAGGAAAGTCTCGAACTCGAGGGTATGAATGTTTAGTAGTCGCATGATTCTGGTCCGCGTCGTACATTTTCACGCAGGAGTAGAGCTCATTCGAGAAGGAAGCAAGCTGATTGCGACGTTCTCCGCGCCATGGCTGTGCACATGCATGGTCGAAGCGAAGGCAGCCCCATGACGGGCTTGTGGCGGCGGTGAGATGGCCTTCTGCTGACATGAGTTCTTTTAGTTGGGCTTGGAGAGACCTGCCAACGGAGCACAGTCAAAGTACATGTCATGGAGAAGCAGAAGGGAACGCGACAGTTCGACATGTCGTCTCATCGTTGGTGCCTAAGGCATCATGCCAAGAAGATGGAGAGTTGGTCCGCTGCTCTTGGTGATCCAACTTGTTGATCTCCTCCCCCCACATCACTCCTGTCAGCTTCTCCTCAACATCACCATGTTGCTGACTGTTCGGAAAGACCATAATCCCGATCGGATGTTCTCGCGACACTCGATTGCCTCCAACATTTGCATGGCCGTCTCCCCTTGGCGGTTTGGACATCTCACCAGACGCGTCTGGCCACTGGGAAGACAACGCGTCAACGGTTCGACGAAGATGTCATGTTGGCAACATCACGACCCAACAAAGGAATATGCGGGAACTGAAGAGGGTCTATGAGGGAAACAGTGCGATCCCTTTGATACCACTGACTACTGACTACAGAAGCTAATTGGAAAAGAATGCTCGAAATGCCGCCAAACCATCCCACAGCGTCCAGATGCGGTCGTGCCAGCCGACTTCCTGCTGCCGCTGATCCATGCGCCTGCGCACGATTGCATGAGTAGCGACGGTACTCTGGCTTTCCCAGACCTCGATCTCTCTGGCTTCCCATTCGTCGATTTCTGGCTCTGTTTTCGCGTCCTGTGGGTTGCACATGTCATCCGGCACCGCGTCTAGCCATTGGTTGACCTTTCCGTCGTCTTTGCACGTTGCAGCGAATCGCTCCCAGAAGGTCTCATCGTGGCCTGCTTCGGAATCGCAGCGGCCGTCGGAAGCACAGTCCGCGAAGCACTCTTCCTGCATCACGTCGGGCTCGAGTCCCGCTTCACATGCTGCGACTCGCGCCTGGTGGTACTCATCCTCGGCTTCCACCAGTTCGCGGGTGAGGGCTTGGAAGTTCTGATACCATCGCAGGTCGAATGCCTCTTGGTCGGCGTCTTGCGTCGGGTCGCCTTGTTGCCAGCGTACTCGGGTAACATGCCAGTCCTGAGCACGTTCAACCTCCTTGTAGTCGAACCTCTGCTCTGCAGTGAAATATCGCTCCATGGCATCATCCAACTCGCTGCGGACATTGACTTCGGCGGCTTGCTCTGCCGATTGACCAGCAACCTGATCTCGCAGATATGCAGTGCTAACGTCAACAAGTGCTGAGATGTGGGACATGTGGTCGTCATCCTCCTCCTCCCCGGTCTGTTGTCGATGCAGCTTCTGGTATCGCTCCTGGAGGTCGAAGTGCTCCACTGGGATTTCCTCTTCAGTGTCTGGAGGCAACAGATTGCCTGCCACGAATGCTTCATCGAGTTGCATTGCGACTTCTGCTTGTGCTTCCGTCAGCATTTCGCCACGCCACCTGAGGCTGGCCTCAAGCTCTTGCTTGCGAACCTTTAAGCCTTCGAGCATGTCTTCGAGAGCAATGAGGTCGGCCCTGAGCTTGGCCAAGCAAGCTGCAGTTGCTTCTTGCTCTTCATCTCGAGCCTCTTCGTGTGATATTCGGGCCCTGTGGTTCAAGATCTCGCTGGATAGTTTCGACTCGAATCTGGATATCTCATTCATCTGCTCTTCAGCATGGCGGGCTTCTCGGGCGTACTGTCTCTGGATTTCGCTGGCTTCTATGATCTTGAGGCTCATGTCGAATGTCAGCAGCAGTGCAGCACAGCCTTTCACGCCGTCCGACTTTTCAACAAAGCGTGCTGGACCATCGGTATAATCATCTGGATCGTTTTCGCCGACAAATCGAATGTACTCCAGTTGTCGTCTCGCTTGCAATTCATCTACGGCTTCGTGGGCCAAATTGCCTGCGTCGTCTTGTGGTGGCTGAGGTGCAGTCTGGGCGGGTACCACTTCGAAGTCTTCTTCTCCTTGGATCTCGCCTCCAGGGCTATCCACGGTCGACTCGGGGTCGCTGTGCTCGTCGGAGGAGATCTGATTTGACTGCCCCATCAATCTGGTGTCTGTGTCTGGTGGAAGAATTGCACCTTGTTGTTGTCTGTGGACAAGAATCTGAGTGAGCTCGGTTGCGGACATTTTGTATACTGCTTACTCTGCGCGAGTGGCTTCGGTTTCTTAGGTGCGGTTTTGTTAATCGAAGGTTTCTAGAGGACGCTGGGATCTCTGTGATACTTAAATCTTCTGGAAGGGCCGTTCACACATGGTTCGCTTTGTTGCACAATCACTGTCTGCGAAGCAGAACACCTTTGTCCGTTAGACACAAAATCACTATGCTAACAGGGCTAGGCAATGGATAATCACTTGCGAGACGCGGTATCAGCAATTCACATCTGCCTGCTCGTCATGTACTTTAAACCCCTGCCCACGAGCTTTACTCAGCACATCAACCTCATATTCTCCAGAACTCACAAAGCAAACGCAGAAGCATCCACACCACAAACCGACCGCAGACTCTTCCAACACACTTTTCGAACAGCAACACAACCATGGGCCGCGAGAAAGTCCATTTAGGTGGCCCGACCAGCGTGGCTGCGAGGGCTCCAGTGCCGGCAACTCCGTTCAACAATCGTGCAATGGGCCCTCCGGCTGCTCCAGCTCCGAAGACGTTGACATTCGCCCAGACCCTCAGCTCGAGGCCAAGCCGTGCAGGCGATAACCTGCGGCAGCAGGCAGCCATCCGACATGCTGCTTCCAGAACAGGCAATGCTACTCTTCCCCCAATCCACGAATCTCAATATCCCAACAAGGCTGACGGGAACGATCTTGCTCAAGCCATGGGACACATGGGCCTCGGAGACTCTACCGCAGCGGGACCACCTCATCTGAAGGCCAATCTCTACGCCCCATCCATGGCGCCAGTCTACTCGACCCAGAGCATCGTAATGCCCCCACAGCCTAACTGGACTCCCTCGACATCTGTCTCGCTGGTAGTGACGATGAAAAACAAGCATAAGCGACAAGGCTGGTTCGAAAACGATGTCTGCATCACCTCAAACTTCCACAAAGGCTCCTTCCAGGTCGGAGATGTCGTCTCGGTACCTTATCATGTGGCGAATAGGTGTCCCACAGCACAACCCGGCATCGAAGTCAATCAGACAAAAGTCGGGCCAGTCTTTTCGAAGCGCCGCATGTTTATCATCCTGTGGCATACGGATGAGTACATGTTCGGCCTTCCACTTTACTCCTGGCACCAGGTCGGAATTTCGAAGAAGACAAAGTACATCAAAGACTACGTCTCCGTCGGAAACTACAAGTACAAGAACAAGTTCCATATGACGGGTCACCACAACCCTATCTGGTTCGTGCACAAGCGCGATGATAGCGAACTTACTTCTTCAACCACTTGCCACATTACTGGCGCTCATATGATTGCCTATGACGAGGACATCGGCAAGGTCGGACGTCTCACTGGAAAGAGCTATCATGCTCTTCTAAAATTGTGGGATCTCCGCAACAAAGAACATCGATCTGTGCAGGGCACCTTTCCGCCTGAAGGAGCTCAGGATCCGCGTTGGGCAAATCAGCAAGTGTTCCAGCAGAACAATCAGCAGGGATGTCAGCAGATGAATCAGCAGGCAAATTCTCAGGCGAACCCGCGTGGCTACCAGCACATGAATCAGCTGTCGGTTAGCAGCCACCTAGCAGCCACCTCGCATGAACCGGACGGATTAATACATGTTCCGTTCCGAGGCAGAGGTATGTAGAGGCAGCTCGTTCGCTACCTTCCCTTGATTCTAGATACATGAATTTATTACACCACTTTTGATACCTGACTGAACACCCTCTGCAGAGGTACCTTGCCACACTAGCCTCTTTGAGCACTAATATATCTTGATTTGTCTGAGTGTGAAACTCTTGCTGAAATTATGCCAGTGCAATGACTATTTTGATGACATGTGCGAATCACGACAAACGTGTGCAGTCCTGCTGCCACTTATCTATCTTCTTTCTTGGTGGTCCCCAAGCAACGAGACTTCGACTCTCGCTGATCTCAACCTCTTGAGCGTCCCAGTCGTCAGTATCAGCATCTCCTATTTGCTCGCTCGAAGACTGCTCATCTACAGTGCCCAACCAGTCGTCGACTTTTGTCCTTGAGAAATGTGCTGCTGTAGCTTCGCCTTCCCAGCTCTCTCTAATATCAGGAGCACCCTCTTCTTCATCCTCGCCTACACTGAACCCAGAAGCCTGATCCTCAAGTCTGATCTCGACCCCAAGAGCAAGTGCTTCCGCTTTTGCCTTTGCGAGCTGTTCTTCGGCTTCAATGAGCTCACGCGTGATTTCGCGATTCCGTTGGAACCAGTGGAGATCGAATGCCGCTTTCTCTTCGTCGTCCTCTGTTTGTTGCTCTTCGTGACGAGCTTGAGCTTGGTCTTCCTCTTTTCGATCGAAGCGGACTTGTGCCTCAACGAGCTTTTGCCTCGCCTCGTAGAAGGCTTCTTTGGCATCCAACTTTTGCTGTGCTTCTGGAGATAGTGGCGGCGGCGCACTTTGCATGAAGTCGGGCCCGGCTAGCTCGAGCATTGCCACGCTGTGAGAAGACTCTAATTGGCTATTTTCTTCGCTATTTGGTTCCAGATCCCGCATGAAGTTTTGGTATTCTGTCTGAAGGTCATAAGGCTCTTCATTCGCTTCTTGCCCTTCGACGAGCTCTGGAACGAGACCTGCGACCACAAATGCTTCTTCCATAACGTTCAAAGCATTTGTTTGGCAAGTGCGGAGCACCTTCGCCTGGGTTCTGAGCTGCGATTCATTTTTACGTTGCCTCAGCCCGACGTCTTCGAGAAGGATTTGCATGTTCGATAATTGCTGTGCAAGTTTCTCATTCTCTGGGGTTTGAGCACCATCCTTGTCAAGTCGATATTCATAGGCGTCAATTTCTGTCTCGATGTCCATCTCTAGGTTCCTGAGATTACTGCTCTGTTGGAGTGATGCTACTTCGCAGTTTCGGAAGGATCTCTGTGCCAGTACAGCTTTACGCACTTTCGCCGAAAAGTCTAGTGTCGAGAGGAGCGCTGATGCATCTTCCTTGATCCCATCTGATGCTATGACAACGCGCACTGGTCCTGTCGTATAGTCTTCCTCCTCTTCATTTACAAAGAAGATGTACGCGAGGGCGTGGCGTGCGTCCTCAGATGCGGCTTCGACCGGACCTGTAATCCCAAGCGAGATCTCTGTATCTTTCTGACGATCAGAGGGACCATAACCGGGCATAGTAGTATCCGTGGGACCGTCATTATGCAAAATCGTGTCTTGTGGATGAGGTGTATGCTCTTCCAAAGGTCTGCTGGCTTCATCCATACCATTTTGTACGGGGCTTATTGATGTGAACTCGACTGGAGCAGTGGCATGCGTAGTATCTGACGATTCTATAGAATCTGATGTACAGAATGATGTCTGTGTCGCGGTCTCCACGTACGTCGTTGGCCGTGCTGTTTCGGCGGATGGAGCACCAGATTGCACGTTAATGGCCTGATGAGACTGTTCCTCCGTCGCTGCTGATTCTGGCAGTGATCGCTCAAATCCAGCATTTCGAAACAACGCTTGCCATCGAGGCCTGCTCAGAAGCATCTTGCGTTGGATACGGTCCATGGTACGTCGATGTGCTGAGCGACGGCCACTGCAGTCGAAAAACAGATTTACGCACGCTAATGCTGTGTACGGCAGACGGAGGTCGCTGGTTTGGCGATTGACCACAACAAAGAGCTGCCGGCTCAAGATGTCTTTCTTTGGCGGCGATTGTGGAGAATCGACTTTTTCTTTGTCTTCGCCGCGCTCAGAACCTCATTTCCACGAGTGTCAGCTGAACAATGCCCAAAGCACGCAAGATCTATTCTCGACAAGTCTCAATGGTCTTTGAGGGCGGACAATGTGTCGCAGATAATAGCATTCCCGCGACGAGCCATGTGCCGTTGGAGCCATCATCAAAACTCATCACCAACATCAAACCAGTCGCAAGAAGCTCCGACAATATGGGACGACTAACACTAGTCAATAAGACCTCATCGATTGCCTCAAGCACAGTGCAGGCGCCGGCGCCTGCAGCTGCTATTCGCACTAACACAGCGTCAGCCCAATTGTTTCCAGCCAGACAGCGAACTGGTGAAACTGAATTAGGCCTACGAAAGACGCTCCTCAATGCCAATCTCTCGAGGATAGATGGCGGCCTGGCCGGGCAAATGCAAGGTCTGGCCATCAGCAAGCCAGCCGCTGCACCAAATGCGGCCTACGATCCATCAGTAGAGCCCACGCCTTATCGTCCGCAGGGAACCGTGTATGGTGGCAGCGCAGCGCCTACGGAGAACAGTATCGGAGCATACAACTGCCACATCCGAACTGACACGTGCGTCCGTACGAATCTCACAGTGGCGAATTTCAAGATTGGCGAGGTCATTGCATTGCCATACCATATCGCAAACCTCAATCCAAATCATAAGATCACGCATGATCGTTCGAAGTTGACGTGCGAGGGCCCGGTCTTCTCGAAACGCCGCATGTTCGTCGTCCTGTGGATCAATCAGGTCGACATGTTCTGCCTACCGCTATACTCGTTTGAGAACCAAGGCATAGCCAAGAAGAAGGACTACCTCAAAAAGGACTACATCGAGGTGAAGAATGTCAGCGCTGAATCTTTCCAGCAGCTTGGGTCATGTGAGCCGGTGGAGATGCAGACGTATGATAAGAAGCGGACGATGACTGATTCGACGACGATTCATATCACCGGCGGTATAAAGGTTGATCCTCAGGAAAACATCTCCATGGTGGGACGCTTCACCGAAGCATCGCATAGAGGTCTCCTTAAGCTGTACAACGAATTGTCCCGAGAGGCACAGAGAAAGCCTTGGAATCCAGCGCTGGGCCGTACGTGGAGATAGATAAGGCTCTAGCCATGTATTGAATCAAGGCTGCTGGACAGCTATTTCCTCGCGCGTAGTCTTATTTTATTCATGTCGTTGTCAATGTCTTCAAGTCGTGTTGTTGTTCTTGTTCTTGTGTCGTGTCGTGCGCAAGAGGACGCGACGGAGCCGGAAGTGGGCGCACTTCCCACCGCGTGCCAAGCCGAGGCACAGCTCCCGGCGGAGCCAACTCCGTCTCTCAGACACTCTCAGTCTGTCACACTCGAAGAGCTCTACGGCCGAAACGACACGGTTTCTGTCGACAACAGTCATGCTTTTCATATGTGTTGGCACGAGCAGCGCAGCTCCTGGATCTGCAGAAGCAGGTTGTATCATGCCGAGGAGTATTCTGACGTCGCGACACGGCCCTTCCTATCAGATCGCATTCGTACAGGAAGTGCTATACGACCGGGGCTATACAGAACAACGTACACTGTTCCTGGGAGCCGTGGAGCTTCTCTTCGCAAGGGGTACATGTGCGTAAAGTAAGTGTGACCAAGTCTTCGAACTTGCTTCCTAAGCTTTGCGAATTGCACCTTTTTTCTCTGCAAAGACTTGCGTCGAAAACCACTTTGATTCCAACCTCCGACTCGGAGGTACTCGAAATAGGCTTACTATGCAGCATAGCCCACGGCATTCTGGCCGAGACCCTATCTCTACGGCCTTCCACCTAGGCTGGGTAAACGATGTATGATCACTCATCATGAACTCTTTCCGGGGACCCTTGATGCAACAGACGCTGCAGCTTTTCGTGCGTATTGTGCAGTCTCGTTTGCATCGACTCGAGGTATATAGGAGCCGCATGCTGCTCTTCATCGCAAGATTGATCTCGTAAACACCAGTCATCTTTTCAAAGGAAATCACCCACCACAACAGCACTTGCAGAAACACAACAGAATCAGCAAAATGGCAGAAGAAACCACAGCAGACTACCTGATCATCGGCGCAGGAGCCATGGGCATGGCCTTTGCAGATACTATGCTCAGTGACACAAACGCAACAATGGTCATCGTCGACCGCTATGCACGACCTGGCGGACACTGGACAACAGCATACCCTTTCGTGCGCCTACACCAGCCTTCCTCAGCCTACGGCGTCAACTCACGGAATCTCGGCGAGAACAAAATCGATCAAGTCGGACTCAACAAAGGCTTATTGGAGCTCGCCACATCCGACGAAGTCCTTGCTTACTACAGCATTGTTATGCACCAGACTTTTCTGCCTTCTGGACGCGTTCAGTATTTCCCCATGCATGAATATCTTGGCGAGGGAGAGTGGCGATCTATGATTACGGGCAAGACCTTCAAAGTAGGGACGAACACGAAAATCGTCGATGCGACGTATATGAAAGTGAAGGTACCGTCAATGGGACCGCCTGTATACAAAGTCGCGGATGGTGTGAACTTGGTTACTCCCAATGACTTGGTCAAGATTAATCGGCCACACGGCGGCTATAGCGTCGTCGGTGCTGGCAAAACTGCAATCGACGCATGCCTCTGGCTATTAACCCAAGGCATTGATCCGGAGCTGATAACCTGGATCATGGCGCGAGACTCGTGGTACCTACCACGCAGCATTTTCCAGCCTGGGCCAGAATTCGCCGAAAGTCAGGCAAAGAGCAGAGCGGCGACTGGTGAGGCAGTAATGACAGCCACATCACCCGAGGATCTCTTTTTGCGACTCGAAGCTAGCGGGCAGCTGTTACGCCTGGACGAGAAGGTCTGGCCTACCATGTACAGATGCGCAACGATCACGATCGCAGAACTCGACCAGATCAAGCGCATTCCCAACATTATACGTCAAGGCCGTGTTGTACGTATCGAGCCTGATGAGCTTGTCCTAGAGAATGGGTCGCATAAGCCGGTGCCCGATACGCTGTACATCGACTGCACAGCAGATGGATTGGCGAAGATGGAAGCTGTACCGTTTTCCGCGGCAACACAATCACGCTCCAATCAGTCCGCTTCTGTCAACAGGTATTCAGCGCTGCCTTCATCTCACACGTCGAAGCGACCTATGACGATGACAAGTTCAAGAATGAACTTTGCAAAGTCATCCCTCATCCAGACGAAACCATGGACTATATCGTTATCAATCTGCAAACTTTTCAGAACGGCCTGGCGTGGGCTGTTCAGGAGAAGACAGCGGAATGGCTGGATCGAGCTCGCTTGAATTGGGGTGCCGGTCAACGAAGAGCGATGGCGGGGATGGATCCTGCAAAGGCTGCGGAGGCGAAGGCTGCTATGGGTGCTAGGATTAAGGGCATGTGCGCGAAGATGGAGCAGTTGCTTGGGCAGCTTCCAGAGGGCGATCCCGCGAGGTCGAAAGCTCAGATAGCTGGTGTGTAGAAAGTAGTGAACTATCACGAGCGATATTGTACTGTGCAGGTTAGTACATGAGGAGCGGCTTTACAGCTGGAAATTTAAAATGCTTCAATGTTTCGTCTCGAACAGCTTCGTCGAAATGCAGTTCCCGTCGTTGTATGTAGGCCGTTCCTGGGCTAGAAGTGCTGCTGAAATTATGGTGCCTGTGGAAGTGCAAAGGAGAGGAGAAGGTTACCGGCGTGAAGTCACCATAGATCTAGTGCCAAGACAGCAGGGGCCCGTGCAGCAACTTCCCAGCTCACGTGTGGAGCTCCAGGCGTTCAACGAGCTGCACGCCATCACCCACTTTCATGATTCACGACGACACGATGCGATAACGGCCTAAACGAACAGCACACGATACTCTCGAACGAACAAACGCCATGGCTGCAGTACCCGATAAGGTGCTCGCGTGGCTGTACAGCGTGCTCCATGTGCGTCTATACTCCATACCCACAATGAAGGCATCGCGTATCGAATCTGGCTGATGTCGGCCACCAGGAGTACCACGACCCGCAACGAACATACTCCGACACTGCGCGCGCCCTCGTTCTGTATCCCTCCCTCGCACCGCGCACCGAAGTCTACACACACGAAAATGGCACGTCCGCCTTGCTGTTGACCGTCTCGGGCACTTTACCTGTCGCATTTCGCGGGACTACATACCATTTCCCGGTGAAGTTATGGGTGCCTCACGCCTACCCATATGAGGCACCAAATGTCTTCGTCACTCCAGGGAAAGACATGTTGGTGAGGCCCGGGCAGCATGTGGCTGTGGACGGGAGGGTATATCACCCATATTTGAGGGACTGGGGCAGGATGTGGGAGAGAGCAAGCATATCAGAGCTGGCTGAGTGCTTGCAACAGATCTTTGGGAGAGAGCCGCCAGTTGTCAGTCGCGCTCAGCAAGACCAACAATACACGCGGCCCATACCGCAAGCGCATCCAGGAGCTCCTCCACCTCCGCCCAAACAGCCTGTTGGGGCTGCAGGGCCTTCGAGGAGTGCAGATCCGAATGCTCCTCCTCCTCTGCCTCCAAAGCCCGGTGCAACGCCAGCTCCTGGTGAGGAATATGCAGAGACAACGCGAGATGTATCCAGAGATGGACCTCCTTTGCCGCCACTACCTGGCGAGATGCCTCGTAACCAGCGTATATCTTCACTCTCCTCGAATGGCTACCGACCAGCATCTATAAGCCCTGCGCCACCATACGCCGCACCCTCGCCAGGACAGCAGAATGGACAAGCGACAGGCCCTTCATTTCCACACCCTCAACACGCACAGTACCAGCAGTACCCACGTGCACAAGACATCAGCCCGGTCTCACCCATATCACCGCCGCGGGGTGTCCAAGAGTTGCCAACAGGTAGACACGCACAGCCCGCGCCTCTTCCTGCACCTCAGTTCCAGCCTCAACGCCCAATTCATCAGACTTATCAGAACCCAGCCCCACAGCTTCCTCCGCAACAGATTCCACAACATGTACAGCCGGTACACGGCCAGCAGCGACCCTATGCACAGCAGCAACCATCTCTCTATCAACAGCCGCAACCACAGCCACCTCAAATGAAGCAGCCCGCTCCCGACCTGCTGACAGACCCCTTCGACATCGCAATGCCTGGACCTGAGGCGCAACGAAATATGCCAGCTCCGCCGATTCCTCCTAATCCGGAAAAGGAACACCTACTCCAGGCTCTCTCCTCGACCTTGGTACAGCAAGCACAGCAAAAAGTAACTCAAAATCTGTCTGCCATTGCTCCTCTACAGGCTCAACAGCAAGCCATATATGCTGCACAACAGCGCATGGACGCTGAGATTCGACAACTCGAGCAACTGGAAAAGGCATTGTCCAATAATGAATCCATACTCCATCGCAGCATTCAAGACTGTGATCGTACTATCGCTACTGCCAAATCAAAGAAGCAGCCACCCATTGACGACGTATTGATCGCACCAACGATGGTTGCGAACCAGCTCTGGACCCTTTGTGCGGAAGAGGCTGCCTGCCGAGAAGCCATGTATGTTCTGCAGAAAGCCAATGATCGTGGACGAATCAGTGGCGATGTCTTCATCCGGCAAATGCGAGGGTTGGGCCGAGAGTGTTTCCTCAAGATGGCCTTGGCGAGGAAGTGCGCTACTGGAATGGGGCTGGAGCTGAGAAGGTGAAAATTGAACGCTCGGCAGTCACTCCGAACCTGAGACATACGAATGGCCATCGGCGGCGATTTGTCCACACCTGCTGTCACTGGTCGCTACTCATGTGCGAGCTGCTTCCGGTGATGCAGTTGACCGCACTGCGCGTGGGCTCGAGTGCCAGACATGGGACACGCCGTGCCCATACTGCCTGTCCTGGCACACGTGGTTACGTCGCCCACCATGCACACGTGCACCACCCATCGGATCGGAACGACTGTAGAACCACTGACATTCCCTCGGTCCGACATCATCGGATATATCGCTGGCGGCTGAGTGTCCTCATTCAGCAATGCGCTTCGCGCCAGTCGACACAGTCGGCCTGCGGGTAAGGTGGCACGAGTTCGGATGCGGGCAATCCGATCCAAAGACCTTCAAACCCCGGTCCTCTCCGCACGAGCGTCATGCAGGCTACTCCACCTTTTCTACTACCACAGGCATGCCACGCGATCATTTCATCGTCCGCCAAGCATACCAAGATCGTCCAAGACTTACTAGACTTGCCGGTAGATGTGCACGAGACTCTCGACATTATGGCTGAGCGACTTGCCGATGAGGGCTCCCGCCGAATTTCACTTCTGGTTTGGTAATAGTGCCTTGGTTGACCTACGCGTTGCCCACGATGGCAGCAATACCGCGTGCACTAGAGACTTAGGCAATACGACGTTGCAGAATGCAAGCGGCATTGCGGTCCTTGAATCCGTCGAACTTCCGGTAGTACATAAGAAGGGCATAAAGATGTGTTCGATATCGATTGTGCGCGCCAGTGAATTCTACAGCTAACAGCATGGGTGTGACCGATTTCTCTTGTGGCCGCAAGGCTTTGGTTCTGAGCCTGATTGCTTCAACCGTTGCTGCTCATCCTCAGGCACATCATGCGAAACCCCCTCGTTGGAGAGCGAATGGCAATGTTACTTACCCATACCAAAATGGATCTTTATGTATTGATGAACGACTGGACGACCTGATCTCAAGGATGACCGTTGCAGAGAAGGCTGGCCAGCTTTTTCACACTCAGATGGTAAGTTTGCTCCTCAAATGAAACACTTTACTGATAGGAATAATGCTAATCTTTTTTCCACATCGTAGATGATGGGTCCAAATGGTACACTCGACCAGGGCGACGAGAGGAGAAACAGCACGACTACGATGATCTCCAACATGTTCCTCACCCACTTCAACCTCGCGAGCGATGTCGTCAATGTCACGCAGACCGCACAATGGCACAACACTGTTCAAGAGTTGGCATTGAATACTCGTCTCGGCATTCCGATCACATTCTCAACGGACCCTCGACACGCTTTCACCGAGAACCTTGGAACTGGCTTCGCTGCGAATGCTTTCTCGCAGTGGCCGGAGAGCTTGGGACTTGCTGCGCTCCGAAGTGCAGAGACTGTGCAGTCGTTCGCGGAAGTTGCAAGAGAAGAATACAAGGCTATCGGGTTGCGATCTGCTCTACACCCTCAGATCGATCTTTCTACAGAATATCGATGGGCTCGTATTGCCAACACCATGGGCGAGGACGCGGAGTTGACCTCTGAACTTGTCGTTGCGTACCTCAAGGGGTTCCAAGGAGAGGAGTTTGGCACACATTCGGTGACTACTGTTACTAAGCACTTCCCTGGTGGTGGTCCAATGGAGAATGGTGAAGACAGCCATTTCACATATGGCAAGAACCAGTGAGTAAAAAGCCGACCCTATGTTGGATTGGTAGCTGACTGCGATGCAGAACTTATCCTGGCAACAACTTCGAGCACCACTTGATCCCATTCAAGGCCGCCATTGCCGCCGGCGCTCGACAAATGATGCCATACTACTCGCGTCCTATTGGTACGGAGTACGAAGAGGTTGGATTCAGCTTCAACAAGGGTATCATTACCGATCTCCTCCGCAACGAGTTGGGCTTTGATGGAATTGTCTGTTCCGATTGGGGTCTGATCACCGACACTGTGATCCTCGGCCAGGACATGCCTGCACGTGCCTGGGGTGTGGAATACCTCAACGAGCTGGAACGCGCTGCCCGCATCCTCGATGCTGGTGTCGATCAATATGGTGGCGAGCAACGTCCTGAGCTTATCGTCGAACTTGTCGAGAACGGCCGTATCGCTGAAGAACGCATCGACTTGTCTGTTCGCCGCCTACTTAGAGAGAAGTTTGCGCTTGGTCTATTCGACAATCCTTATGTCGATGTGGAGAAGGCAGCGCAGATTGTCGGCAACGATGAGTACGTCAAGTTGGGCGCCCAAGCTCAACGCGATGCATACACTCTCTTGACAAACAAGGATGACATCCTTCCTCTCAAGGACTTCTCCGGAAAGGTCTATGCCGAGGGTTTCAACTCGACATACCTTACCAGGCGCAACATCGAAGTTGTGGACACTCCAGCAGAAGCTGATCTCGCTTTCCTTCGTCTTCAGGCACCATACGAGCCTCGTCCTGGTGGCTTCGAGGCCCGTTACACTGCCGGTTCCCTCGAGTACAACGCTACTGAGAAGGCTCGTCAAGCTGAGATCTACGCTGCTGTTCCTACCATCGTGGACGTCTACCTTGGACGTCCTGCAGCTATTCCAGAAGTCGCAGAGCAGGCTGTCGCGTTCTTAGGCAGCTTTGGAAGTGGCCCAGACGCATTCTTGGATGTTATTTTTGGTGTTGATGGAGCAGAGCCAAAGGGCAAGTTGCCTTTTGATCTCCCGAGGAGTAACCAGGCTGTGGAGGACAGCTATGAGGATGTGCCGTTCGATACTGCAGACCCGCCTTTCAGATTTGGCGATGGATTGAGATACAAGAAGGGCTATTAGTCCGATGCAGACGAAGAGAAGGAACTGTACATAGAATATAAAACCTTCACGAATGTAATGAAGAGATGATGTCTTCCGGTCGCTCTCCTTGAGCACAAGCCTCCGTTCAAACGAGAAGCTTTCCGATGCGGGGTGATGACGTTTCGTTCATCAACGAGTGAACCTCGAGACAACACATTGGAAAAGTATTGGCAACGACCATCGGCACTCGCGACTTGGCCGCAGTAAGCTGATACTTGTCAGCACATTGATGCATCGCTTAGTTGTGTAGTTGTTGTGTGTTGCGTCTCGTTGGACTTCGATCTTGCCAAAATGCCTATTCAATCGACCTTGCCGGACCTCAACATCCCCCAGTGCAACCTTCTGTCCTTTCTCTTTCCAGAGGGCAAAGCTGAAGAACACAAGCAACTATGGATCGATGCAGGACACCCGGAGAGAGCGCTTACAGCCTCACAAGCGCTGCATCTCATCAAGCGGTTTGCATGTGGCCTCGACAAGCTGGATATTGCCAAGCAGACTCCCATCATGGTAGTTGCGCCAAATTGCATCTATACACCTGTCGTATATCTCGCTACAATAGGTTCTGGCCGGATCTTTACAGCTGCGAATCCGACGTATACAGTTGAGGAATTAGTGCGTCAGATGAAGACTGTCCGAGCTGGTCTCGTCCTCGCAGACTCTTCCGTGCTGCTGAAAGTCCAAAAAGCAGCAGCCGAAGCCGGCATTCCTCGACACCGCGTCTACAACTTCGTTTCCGCAGAAAGCAAATGCGACGTAACGAGCTGGGAACGCATACTTTCATCCGACTCTGAAGCCAATGCCTGGAACTGGGATCCTCTAGCAGGCGAAGCATCGAAATCCACCATCGCAGTCATCAATTTCTCCTCAGGAACTACCGGCTTACCCAAAGGCGTCTGCACAACACATTACAATTGGATCGCAAACGCTTGTCAAGTCATCCACTCTCGCCTCCACGAAACCGGCCAAACGATAGAGAAACCTGATCCCAATGAGAAGTGGCTCGCTTTCCTACCCTGGTATCACGCATACGCTCAAATGTTTACGCTTATTGTCGCTTGTAAGCTCCGGCAAGCAGTCTACACTATGCCACAATTCCAACTCGAACCTTATCTGAAATACATCGCGAAATACAAAATCACGAATTTACAACTCGTGCCTCCGGTTCTGGTTATGATGAACAAGAGATCTGGAATCGAAGCACTAGATCTTAAGAGCGTGAGATGGATCATGTCAGCTGCTGCACCTTTGAAAAGAGATTTACAGAATGAGATTTGTCGAAAATTAGGCGCAACGATTGTGCAGAGTTATGGGATGACAGAGACGACTTGTACGGCATTGATGGTTCCTGGTTTGATGGAGGATAACAGTGGGAGTGCGGGGATTTTGCTGCCGAGTACGCAGGCGATGTTGGTTGATGAGGAGGGGAGGGAGGTCGAAGAGAAAGGGAAAAGTGGGGAATTGTGGGTTCGAGGACCGCAGATGTTGTTGAATTATTGGGAGAATGAAAAAGCGACGAAGGAGACTTATGCGGAGGGCGGTTGGTTGAAGACGGGGGATGTGGCGGAGTATGATACTAAGAGTGGGAAATTTTGGATTGTGGATCGGAGGAAGGAATTGATCAAAGTGAGAGGTTTCCAGGTTGCTCCGGCCGAGCTGGAGGCTTTGTTGCTGGAACATGAGGATATTGCGGATGCGGCTATTGTTGGGCTGATGATCAAAGATGAGGAACGACCGAGGGCGTACGTCAAATTACAGAGTCCGAGCATCGAAGCGATCGGAGTCGAACGAGGGATCCAACGATATGTTGCGAAGAAGGCTGCAAAGCACAAGCAGTTGACTGGTGGAGTGAAGATTGTGGATCAGATCCCACGACTGTTGAGTGGAAAAATTCAGAGGAAGGTCGTCAAGGAATGGGCGAAGAGAGATGCTGAAGAAATGGCTTCGAAGACCAAACCCAAGCCCAAGCTGTAATATCTAGGAACTGGTCCCAGTCGCAGACCTGACTTACTCAATATATATTGTGCCACGCTCGCTAGACCACGCCGGCACCCCGGGCCGGTGCCATGGCGCTGTATATATGGAGTCCCATGTGGGTCTGTCCGACCAACCATTATGGATTATAATAAGACATGCGTCGTCTCCGAGGCCAGAATTATCGAGACAAAGGTCTTGATTGAGATTCATCACGCATCTCCCTCTCCAAAGATGTTGCCACTCAGGGTCAGAAGACTGGGACGTCAAACTCGATGTCTGAGAACCACGATTCTAGTGCAAGCAAGCCAAACGACATTCAATGCCAAAGGTCCGACTGCCGTCGTATTTCTGAACATGGGCGGACCTTCAACGCAAGACGAAGTCAGTGACTTTCTGACCAGGCTGTTCGTAAGCATTCATCTGGACGATTTCCATTCGAGAATCGGACTTACACCAGTCATATCAGTCGGACGGCGATTTGATACCTCTGGGACGATTCCAAAGCTACATAGCATCGTTCATTGCACGAATGAGGACACCAAAAATCAAGAAGCAATATCAAGCAATGGGCGGAGGCTCACCTATCCGAAAGTGGTCAGAATATCAAGCACAGGAACTATGCAAAATCTTGGATCGTACCTCTCCAGAAACGGCACCGCATTCGCCTTACGTGGCCTTTCGTTACGCTAAGCCGCTCACTGAAGATACTTACTCACAGCTGCTTGAAGATGGCTTTGGCGAGCGTGGCAGAGTGGTCGCATTCTCACAATATCCTCAATTTTCTTGCAGCACTACTGGCAGCTCTCTGAACGAGATCTATAGACTTCGTCAAAAGCTAGAAGGGGGTGGAAAATCTCAACGAGGTATCCAATGGAGCGTTATTGATCGATGGCCAACGAACGCAGGATTCGTCGAAGCATTTGCAAGAAACATCGAAGAGCAACTTCGCTCGTACGAGCCAGCACGAAGAAAAGACGTGACCCTCCTTTTCTCGGCTCACAGCCAACCCATGAGTTTCGTCAACAAAGGTACGACATTCATTCATTAGCTAAAGCCAAGAACTGACAATCACGACCAGGCGATTCATACTCCACCGAAGTCGCCGCTTCCGTCCACGCCATCATGTCCCGTCTAAACTTCTCAAATCCCTACCGCATCGTCTGGCAATCCAAAGTCGGCTTTCAACCCTGGCTAGGACCGCAAACAGCATCGACTGTAGAGAAGATGATCGAAAAAGGCAAGACGGATGCCATTCTCATTCCAGTCGCTTTTACATCAGATCATATCGAAACTTTGTATGGACTCGACGAAGAATTGATCGCTGAGTCGGGGCACGCAGGCACAATCAAGCGGGCTGAAAGTTTGAATGGGGATCCGGTTTTCATCAATGCTTTGGCAGAGATTGTGAGGAAGCATTTACAAGGTGAAGCGATGGCGTCCAGGCAGTTGGAGCAGATGTGCTCTGGGTGTACGAGTGAGGCATGTTTGGGGAGTCGAATGTTCTTCACTGGACGGGAAGATGTATCATAAGCAGTAAAGAGCCTCGGAAATATGCTATACACATGAGTTGGTGGTGAAGTAGTCAGGCCAAGATGGAATAGTTTATCCTGATCGAAGTCTTGGCTGCTTTTCTTTGCGAGCTCGGAGCTACGAAGCTTCGACGGTGCAGTGGAGCTCAAGGACAAATCCTGCAGGCTGGCCGAAGGATCAACAAGCCCTCTTCCGGACCTTTGATATTTATCCGACGTGGAGGTACCTGCTGATTCAATACAGGACTCAGAACCAATCTACTATACTACGATATGGCCAACGAAAACCTCACAATTCTCATCATCGGCGGGGGAATAGGCGGGCTCGTAGCAGCCATCTCCTTGGCACAAGACGGACACGATGTGACTGTCATTGAGCACAAGTCAAGATATGACAATGATGGCGGGGAGAGTGGACAAGGCTTGTGTTTGACTGTCAATGCCACGAAATGTCTTTTTGCACTTGGCTTGGAAGAAGACTTCGTGAGTATTGCGGATGTTGGGCAAGACCTACAAATTCGAGACTTTCGAGATGGGTCGTCGGTACGAAAAGTGAAGACGTTGAATGGGTTCGTATAATCGTGATTTTGAGAGCTGACGAGAACAATGCTGATGCCAAACAGTCATTCCATGGTCCATCGCAGCGACTTGTTGCGTTTACTCGTCCGACACGCAACGAGAGCAGACGCCAAGATCCATATCAACCAACGATGTCTCGGAATGATCGAGCACGAAAGTGGCGTTGGTATCATGCTGCAAGATGGTAGAGTCATCCAAGCAGATGTTGTCATTGGCGCTGATGGCATCCACTCGGAGACACGAGGATATATTGAAGGTGTCAAAAGCATAGAACCTGTGCTGACGGAACACTGCACTTTTCTTGTCGATGTCCCGAAGTCTGCTATGGAGAAACACGAAGCTTCGAAGCAGTTATACGAAAATGGTCGAGACCCTTTCCAGTTCTGGATGGCGCCGGAGAGAAGTATTGTGGCATGGACGATGACACGACATGATCGATATCATTTGCAGATGAATGACCATAAGTATGGGAATGGTGCAACGTATGGCGCAGACGGAGAAAGCAATCGAAGACTGATTGCGGATTTAGACAATATGGAAGCGTTCCGGAAACGATGGAGCGATTTCGAGCCGGCAGTGATCGAGTTGCTAGGAGAAACAACGAATGTGACAAGATGGAGAATTGCAGAGCTACCTGACCTCCCGACATGGTCAAGCTCAGGTGGCCGTATCATTCTCCTAGGCGATGCAGCGCACGCCGTTCCACCCTATGCTGGTCAAGGAGCCGCTATGGCCATCGAGGATGCCTCCGTACTCTCGGTCCTGCTGTCAAACTCAGGCGTCTTTTCGGAATTCAGTGAAGTGTCGAAGGCATATGAGAAACTGCGACGTCCCCGGATCGAAGGTTCCAGACATATCATATATGATAACATGCGTCGATGGAGCCGGAACGATGTAGCCGGCCAACAGTCGATTTTGAACGATCCCGCACCCACTGGAGCCGATGATGTTACTGGAGCTTGGGCAACAGAAAAACGGTATCATTGGATCGATGACTATTATGCCAGAGGAACCGCGTGGGATCATGTCGCTGAGCTGCGAAGGTGATATGCCGAAGATAGCCTATCCTTTCCCGGAGAGCAAAGTAGCCATGAGTCGACTGTCTACTCAATCAGTCGAGGAAGTTGGAAATCCTTGACTCTGGGTGCCTCCCTGGTGTCCCTGTCCGGAATGTAAGCATTCTCGGCCGAAGGATGGTGCAAGATGCAAGTTGGCCGGTCATTGCACCCGAAGCATGACGAATCGTCTGAGCCACGCGCATTGGCATCCGAGAAGGTCTCTTTGAGTTCAATGCCATTGCCCGTAGGCCGTGAGACCCGCTCGTTGTCTGCTGTGCGGCGATTTCGACTCCGTCCTTTCACTCTCTTGCGCTCGAGAAAAACCACTCCAATAATCGACAGGCAGCTCAATATAAGCGACAAGCGGAATGGCCATCTCAACGCATCCATGTAGAGATTCTGCTTGGCCTTGTCGTGGCTGCTGTTGAGTACGGTTGTCGCACCGTAATCATTGAGGTTGACGCCAGTCCGACGATGGAGCTTGCTCACAAATATGTTGTTTCCAGCAGCAACGAAGACAGCGCCGCCGAGGAACTCGAAGAAGAGTACTGTCGCAAGTCCAACTGCAAGATCCTCTTCCGGCAGGACTGCCTGCACCGCAGTAGCTGGCAGCTGCAAAGCGAGACCAGTCCCGGCGCCCGCACTGATCTGATGGGCAATGTACCAAATGGCAGGCGTGTCTGGTCTCAAGGTGGTGAGCATCCCGTTGCCGACTGCCATGAAGAACACGCTTGTGTAGAAGAACGGCAAGTAGTGGCCAAGCTTCGAAGAGAGAACAGCTGCTGCGATCAAGGCACAAACCATAGCCGCGATGAATGCTATCATGATGATGCCAGCTTCTGTTGCGGACATGAGTTTGACTCCTTGGAAGTAAACCGGAAGGAAATACATGTCGCAAGCGAACTGGCCGAAGAGGCAGAGTATGAAGAAGGACAGCGCAGCAATCGTACGTTCACCCAGAATTCGAATCGGAATCGTTGCGTTGTCGCCCGTGAGAACTTGGATGCCAGTGAAAGCGGCGAAAAAGAACTGGTTGGATATTAGCGGCGTCACAACGATCTTTGATGCGAAACTCACCCCAAATACAATGAAGAGCAAGATAATACGTGGGTCAAACCACGCGTAATTCGTCCCCGCCCACTGCAGCGCGAGGAGTAGGCAGAAGATGCAGACCAGGAAGAACATCGTACCCAGAGGGTCGAACATCTTGATCAATTCGAATCCCGTCTTTCGTCTTCGTGGAACTGCCGGCAACTTTAACCAGATCGAGAGCATAGCGCCTGCAATTAGCGGTCCTGGGATGATGATCATAAAGCACCTTGAACTCATCAGCACATCGAACTCATTTGTGATTCAAAAGATCACAAAACATACCATCTCCAATTGAACCGATCGATCAACCACCCTCCCAACATCGGAGCCACAACACTCGCAACCCCAATCACAACCCCAACACTACTCTGTACAGCCGGCTTCTTCTCCGCCGGCGTCAAAACCGCAATAATATACAACGCCCCCGAATAAACCCCCGCAGCACCCATCCCCGCCAACGCCCTCCCAAAAATAAAAACATTCGAACTTCGACAGAAAGCCGAAACCAAAATCCCAGTCTCAAAACAAACCAAAGCACCCAGAATGGTCCATTTCGCAGAATATCGTGCGTAAAGTTTTCCGTAATGGGGTTGGAAAGCGCAGGTGGGGATGAGGTAGGCGGCGGCGTACCAGCCTATGCTGTCGAGGCTGTGGAATTCGTCTGTGATTTTGGGGACGGAGACGGGGATGATGACGTTCATGAGGGCGACGCAGAAGATGCTGATGTTGAGGGCGATGAGAATGAGGCTGAAAGATGTTGTGAAGAGTTTTCTGGGGGCGATGGGGGTTGTGGAGGCATTGTCTTGGTGTTCCGTTGGCGATCGATTCGGACGTAGTTGTTCGGTGGATGCCATGATGTGTTGGATGGTGTTCGAGTGAAGCTGCTGATATTGGCAGGTCTTGTATACAGTGAGCGAAAAGTGAGGTGAATGGGTAATGAAGAGTTAGGTGAATTGGTAATGGAATGGTATGTCCGAGTCACCTGGGTTTGTGCTTCTCTGCGATTCAAGGCGGACTGTAGCACGGTGAGTTGTCAAATCATTGTGTTACCACTCGTTGCACATCTCTTTTGATTGCATGCTGTCTATTATGGTTCCTAATGATACAGTGCTCAATGCGGATGGGCTGTTCACCTCTGCGCTTCTGTTGTTACTGACTAACAGGCTCTCGCCTTATCAACACCTTCATGACAACTTTCGACCAGTACTGTGCAACTTGTTTGCTGCTCCATCAACATGCATGTTGCCGGCTTCGACGAAACAGGCGAAAGCTGAATGCTCCGCCGTGCAACGTGGCATTGTGGTATTCTGGCATGGTCTTGGTGTGGCATCATCGTGTTGTCTGGGTCCTGTGAAGCCCCTCGTTCGTGGTCTTTGATTGTCGCTCTGAACTTCGTGTGATCTCTAGTAAGCTTTGTTGCTCATTCAACCCGTGCTATCGGCGCATCGACGCAATTTTTGTCGTATGTTGGGTGCTGAGTTGTCCAGTTCGATGTATTTAGGCTTTGCTTGATTGCGAACGGCTTCGGAGTACAGCAAAGACCTCTGTTACGAACGTTAGTCTCCTGTGGGACATGGGATGTCACTGACTAGAGACTCACTCTGCCATCTCCTGACTGGACGTTGTTGTTGTGCCTCCTCCTTAGGCTTGGCATCAGCCAAGGCACCTCCGTAGTATCCCATGAACATCTTGATGGAGTTGTTGTTTTTGTGATTTGCGATTGGAATGCTTTGGTCGTTTGTAATCTGAGCTGTGCGTTGATGAGAACATCTCAACGAACGACAAGGAGTATATATGTCCTGTTGAGATGCTATGGCTTGGTGGCGGCCTGTCTCCTACGACAGGGACCGGCGTGAACGAATGTCCGGTGGATTCTGTCCGGCTCCGTGTCTCCGTCCTCCTTCGGCGAGACAGAGTTGGACCGGATGACGCAACATGCTGAGTTATGCAGCGAAACTGCTCACAGAAGCACTGCATAAAGTCCGTGCAAAGTCCATTGTGGCTTGCGGTCGTCCTCGTAGACGATCATACGGTGGATTTCGTCCGCCCGGTCGTTCTGGAACATGGTCTTCCAGCTCTTTCTCTCAAGCACTCCGATACTGCTCTTCAACGAGCGTTGCTGTTCATCTGACGGCATTCGCCTCACAGGCACTGCATAGCATATCGGCTGCCATAGTTACCGGCGTTGAATTGGGTCAGCGTATGCGTCGGAGAGTACAACAGGCTGGAACGCCTCAGTCCTAAAGGGAGCAGCGCAACGAGAACGAGCCATGGATGAACCAAGTAGGCTCTGGTGAAGTCGACAACAATAGCACTCGGGAGTGTTTGGCGCCGTTAGTGATGAATCAGACGTGGTAGAAGTGATCGTGTTGCTCGGATCTGCCGAGCAGCCAAAGTCCGTTGCGCGTCCAGACTCCGGGTCTTGGCGTTGAGCGCCCGACTCTATGCACTCGGTCGACATCGTTGACCTTCGACGATGGTTTTTCACACAACGAGCTTACGTCAACATGGAGGTACCACCAGCTTCGATGCTGAGGCATTATACAATGCCAAGAATGTCGAGTGCCGCGCAAGTCGCTGATTTCCACGACCACTCCGGTCTTCTCTCTGAGCGGCGCGGAGCAGAGGACGAACGGAGCTGTTCCACTGAACATGCGGAGCTTCAGCTCAGTGGACTTTGAACCATGACGTTGCTTAGTAGGCTCTTGCTTCCACGCATTGATTGCATGACGAACAACAGAGCCGCTTCATACATACACAGCAGGCGACAATGACATACGACTCTGAGATCCAGTTCACGCTCGACACGATATGTCCCTGGACGTACCTCGCAAAACGCCGTCTCGACAAAGCCGTCGCCCAAATCCGTGAGGACTCCACCACTCCCGTCAACTTCACTGTGAAGTTCAAGCCATATCAGCTATACCCCGGAGCTTCGCAAGAAGGTGAGGACAAGGATGCGTGGTATCGCAAATCCCGCTATGGTGACAGTGACGAGAAAATGGCCAAATACATGCATTTGATGTCAATGTACGGCAATAAGGAAGGCATAGACTTCAAATTTGGAGGAACAGTAGCGAATACACTACCTGCACACCGAATGATACAACACTTTCAAGAGAAGGGAGGATCTGAGATGTCGAATGCGATTGTCAATTCTCTGTACCGGCAGTACTTTGAAGAGGAGAAACATCCCAGCGCGACGGAGACATTGTTGACCGCTGCGAAAGAGGCTGGGATTGATGAGACAGAAGCGAGAAAGTTTGTGGAGGACGAAGATGAAGGATTGCAGGACGTGAAGATGCTGATAAGGGAGCAGGCGGGCAATGGGATTGATGCTGTACCGTATATCGTGATAGAGGGAAAGAGGAGGGATATCACGATCGAAGGTGCCAAAGAGGTGGAGGAGTTCGTCAAGGCTTTGAAGTCAATCATTAAGGAGAGCTCGTAGGTCAAGTTGATGTTGATATGATCAAGGCTCCTAGATCCAGGAACAAGAGGTCATTCGGACCAGGTTCGGAAGCACAAGTCGCTGACAAAGGCGTCGGTTGGCCATAACGAGCAACAAATAGGTGGAAGGGAAGCTCTCAAGTCCTTTGGTTGGTCATTCTTGCGTATGGCTGCTGCCACCATCCACTTGTGACTTGCCTGCCGCAAAGTGGTTAGACTCTGAGACAGATTTGTTTCACTGGTGTGTAAAATGGAAGCGTCCTCGCCAGATTCGGCATAACAACTCATCGGCCCCGTTCTCGGCCTTGCGCCATCAATATTGCGAGTTTCACTCGGGTTGCCGTATTCCCTCCGAGGGCTTGCAGCGATGTGTGTATGCCATGATTCGCTTTCATTCTGCCAGAGTCAGTCACAAACGCTCGGAGCTGCTCCCCGCGCAACTAAAACTGCAACAGGACGCTTCGAGAGACGAATTCAGAACCCACCAGTCCGTTCGTTACAATGCCACGGCGACGATGAATTGCACGTTGATCGTGTCACGGGCAACAGCAGCACAAAGTGGTGGGAAGGGCAACCTGAGAGGGCGACATGCAGTCAGCCGTTAGCGCCGTGCCAATCGGAGAGCTCGAACAGGGAAGTGGAGTCCGTGCCCTCAAAAGCCTCGGTTTCTTCCTTCAACTCCACTTCTTCCAAGACACCTCCAACCGAGCGGTCACCTCCAACCAGCCTGAAGACAGCCACCTGCAAGCCTCCAGGCTAGCTCCGAGGCCTTGGCTAATGCTTTGGCAAGCTTCTGACAATCTCCGACGCGTTGTACAGCTCTGGACCTTGGTGAGGAGAGGACGCGTTCAAACGCGCTGCTTCATACAGTGACAGCAACGCGATTCATGATGAACATGAGCTAAAAGAGGTGTTTATGCAGGTGTTTTTGATGTTATTTCATTCCCAACGGGCTTCATGACGTTGGATTATTTACAAGCCGGTCGTCTGCGCATTAGCAGTAAGGGTCTTTGGTCGCATTAATCATTACACATCAGGTCCTTTCACATCCTCGCGACCTCAGAAACTTCGAAGTAGTCCGCCAATACCAGCCGTCTAACGGCTCTGCTCTCCGGTATGAATGGGTATCTCAAATTTAAAACGCGGCAGCAACGGCAGCAGCCATGGCAACGGCACCGAAGCCCAAGGTAGCCATTGGATGTGCTGCGCCAGTGTATGCTACTGGAGTGCTTCCTGGGAGGCTGTACGATGGAATGCCGGTGACTGTCGTGACCGTTGGCATCGTGTAGCCATTGCCGGCTGGTGCGTTGGGGATCGCGCTTCCTGCTGCTGAAACTGGGGCTTTGCTAGCCTGCACGCTGGCTTGAACTTGAGGTGCTGGGGTCGTCTGGCCGCCAGCTGCTTGAGTCGTTGCAGCGCCACCGCCACTGCCACCGCCAGACGACGAGCTTGAGTAGGCGGCAATTCCCCTGGCGAGGTTGTCTGCGATGGGCTGGGCGAGGTTCTGTGCGATGCCCTGGAGATTTTCGGGGATTTTGCTGAGGAGTGCTCTTGAGAAGGCCATCGATGCGGTCTGTTGATCCTGGAGTCCAGTGAGGACGGCTTCGCGCACGCCATCAAGTGATGATCGCTTGCTAATGATGTTGCTGATTGTCGTGTCGACGGCGGCGCCTAGGTCCTGGATTGGGTTGGCAAGGCCTGCAGCATCGTCGAAGGAGAGTGTTGAGAGGCCATTGGCTTCTGATGTGGCGGCCCTGATGGCATCGATGACTGCACCATTGCCAGATGCCAACGCCAGCAGATCACCTGAGTCGATTGCTGTGTTGAGGCTTGTTGTTGCGCTTTGAATTGCTCTGATCGAGCTGGCGATATCTGCAGCAGCTTGTCGACTTCTAACGGCAGGACTCCTGGTATCCAGGCTGAAGGCCAATGCCTGAGTGGCGAAGAGTGCGGCGAGGAACTTCATGTTTTCTTCAGAGCCAACCCGGCTGGTATTGACTGCAATGAAGTTGCTGCTGTCGCGTGTGTATGCACAACGAGTGAAAGTACGGAAAGCAAGAAAATCGCAGTAACCGGACACGACGACCTCTATCAACGCTACCCGCTGCGAACGTCTCGTAGCCATTCTTTTCTCAACGCCATGGAAAAGTCTGCCTCGGTGTTCCTGGCGAACGTTGACGATCGGTTCTCACATGTGTCCAAGCGACGAAGTTTACAAATGATTAGAGTTTGGTCTCCCCGCACGGCCTTCTCTCGATCTGGGCTTCACTCCAGAATGCTTAGGAATTTGATTGGCTATATCGTTTCCTTGGATATGGGTCTAACTCTTCTAGGTGATGAGCGACACGCAGGACGTCACTAACACAGTCGCAGTCGTACCGGTGCTCACCTGCAGCACCCAACGGGACTGCCCTTCATATCCGTACCTGCATTGCGCGAACAGTGGAGCTATGCCCGAGCTCAATGCTGTCGCGAGACATTCCGATCGCTTTCGGGCAGCGAGAATACTGGCATGCGTCGTACAATGCGCGATCAAAGCTGTTGCGCGATGTGAGGACGATTCGATCTTGTGGTATAGTGCTATCAATTTGAGGTCAGCGAACAGAATTGCGCCAAAGTGGCGCGAATCTTGAAGTCCACGCCACGCCGAGCTTATCAGGAGCTACCACCGCAACATACCGGACGCCATGACGCCCCATTACAAAATCGCTGTCGAGACTGGCCTGGTCGCAAAGAGCTCACCGACTGGCGTGCGAAGCTGGTGCTCGACGAAGAAATGAAAGAGCACTCGATGACCTCTGCCTCATCTCGTTTGCTCGTAGCAGAGATCAGCACAATTTCGCGACATCTCACAGCATGAACCACAAAACATCGCAGTCGCATCATCCTCGTCGCCCCGCCGCGGACAAGTATGCTGTGGTCAGTGCTCGTCTCTCTTTCATGCTTAATTCCGCCT
>PNEN01000443.1:34316-70933 GCA_002933655.1 Cercospora berteroae | reverse complement strand
GGTGGAATAATGGACGCGTTTAGTAATGGTGGTGGATACGAGATGGAAGTTAATGCACATGCCTATCTAATTCACATGCTTATCAAACACGTTAGTCTAGCGGTACGACGACGGACCGTACCGTAGCCGCAGAATACACATCACGGTCTCGCCTTCTTCTTCCTACATCAGTGGACGTCGATACTATGCACGGTAGCCCGCCTTTCCTGCCTCTGCTTGCTATACACGGTGCCTACAGGTTCTTGTCAGTTCCAATTATGCACTACGGCAGGCAGCCGTTGCTTTGAATCTGAAGCAGGACCCTTGGTACCAGATCGAAGATTCTACCTCCCTCCAAAACCATCCACTCGACACCGACACCACAATCCACGATGGAATCTTGTGCATAGTTCTCCAAGGCCTGGAAACACTCATCACGTCTGCAGCGACTCGCTCAGCAATGGCTTGTGCATGCATGTCACATTCTCAACGTCAGCTGCACACCTGAGATGTAGCACAATGTTGTTCAAGCTCACCATGATACCAGTCGCGTGATCCAGCCTGGCCTGCACTGATACCGGAACATAGACTCTTATCAAGACTTTCGATAGATATGTGATCGTATAAGCTGCAGTTCCGCTCCACCTCGATATGTGCATCCCGAAGACAAATCCTCCGCTTCCACGGGTCTCCCAAGGAAACAACCAAGTACCTACCAAGCCTTGTATGCGATTGAGCTGCAGTTTTCAAGCTACAGCCTCAGAGCAGATGCATGCCCCAAAAATTGTCATTGGCCGCTTGATTGGATTACAGCTCTAGCGGACTGTTGCGAGCTGTGTGGCGAGCTCAAGCAACCCTACCTGCTTTGGACACTTACCTCCACATTACTGAAACATTCATGCAGCAGGCAGTCAAGCCTATCTTTGCGAGGAGAAAATGGGAGCCTGATCGAAAGAAAGCGGACAAAGGCAATTTTCGTAACCTTTGCAACCTCACACATGGCGAAGCTCGGGCTGTACTACGGACCTTCGGCGACCTGCATCATGACCCTCCAACGCTTCGGAGTCTCTTGCATACGAGCAAGACTTGTCTTTGGGCCTCAGCTCGAGCTAGCCTTGGTGACGAGCATATCGAATGCGAGATCATTCCCAGCTCCCAGAGTTATCTTCCGCTTCATTGGTTTGCCACGCGTTTGTCGCAGAGTCGTTGCGACACGCACAAGCGACTGGGCATAGCATGCTTGCCTTCAGAATTTGATCGCCGCGTACACATGCGCAGGGAATCTCGGTCTGGGCCCTCGCCGTTCCGCATTATCTGAGTGGCCCAAGACTCTTGCTGAAGAGCAACGAGGTCCACACATAAGCAAGATCCTTGACCTGGAGCCACAAGCAACATGCAGTGACTCGTGGGATCAAGCTCAATAACCAGCTTAGCTCACGACAACGCACTCATGTTGCGCATGCACTGCCCGCACTTTGTACGACATACTCTCACCGGTCGATGCTGATGAGAGTTCCCTCAACAGAAGGTCTCCCTCTACCACTTGCTCAATTTTCATACTACTAACAGAATGTCAGAAGCCATGACTGACCATTTTGAGCTCGTTGGAACAGCACTCACGTTTGCAGATTTAGGTTCAATAGTTCAGAAGACGGTGCAGCGACATCTTGATGCACTCGAAAGCACCGACGGTCCTCCGTGGGTTCTCGACTACCAGCCAAAGATAGAAGCTGTTCTCCAGTCTGTCAATGCAACTACAGAGGTGTTGAAATACGCGAGCGCTCAACTCGATCGCGACACGCTCGGCGGATGTGCTACAACTGCTGTTAGGAAGTCAGCACTGAAGGCATTCAATAGCTGTGATAATGCATTCGAAAGCATTCATCGATATTATTTGCAGCACCCGTATGAGAACATGCGGCCTTCTTACAGACTGGACGAATACGATAGACTTCCGCATAATGGGAAGAGGCTGGACAAGGCGAGGACTTCACTACTTCTCATACTTGCGGTACTGCAGCTGAGAAAAGACATGTCAACATCGTATGCTGACCATTGTTTTATGAGTCCGCCTGCTGATACATCTTCCAGCAATGAAACGACCGTACCTCTCCAGCGTCTACAGATTGAAAATCTTGTGACGCAGATGAAAGCCATGGATCAAGACATCGACGACAGCTCATCCGGAGACGGTGAGAGCAACGCCGGGTCCGACAGTAGCTGGGATATCAAAAGCCGCGAATCTACTCCAGGAAGCAGGGCAGGCTTTACGGATCCACGTGCTTCAAGATCGGCCATACCAAATCGTCGAGACGAAAGCAGAGACTCCCACTATCGGTCGCCAGTTCGACAGCGGCTCTCGTGGGTTCCATCGGTAGCTGGCTCCCAGTCCCGCTGCACCAGCGCAGAGCCGCCCAGGCGACGGACGTCTATTACCCCAGTTGCTTCACCTGCCGCACCACCCATCGATCCTTTGGCAGTTTCGGACGCGGTGCCTCCGTTCATGGCCAAACCGACCTTCGCCAACCTCTTGATGCAAACAGCGCACAGTGCCAGTGCTTTTCCAGAGATGTTGGCGACGGAAACCTACGGATGGTACAACTCCAATCGCGTGTACATGAACTCTATGAGATGCGCACTCGACATACTGAATCAAAATTTCGGTGACCTGCTGCTTAGCTATGAGCAAAGTGGGAAGGGAGGAAGTGACGCTCCTCCTCTTCCACTTGCGAATCCTTTCCCCATCGTTGATCTTGCCGACCAGGCACCAAAGAAAAAGAGCAAGAAATCTAAAGAGAAGAAGAAAGGGACCAAAAAGGCTCAGAAGGAATCGAAGTTTACAGAGTGCTGGGATCCACCGGTCACGAACATGGCTCCTCCTCCTGTACCGGTTGAGCTTTTTGCAGATCCCTTCGCAGACCTTCAGAACTTCGTTGGGAATCGTGACTTTGCCGACGCGAAAGTCCCAGAAGAGGTACTGGTACCAAAGCTTGCCCGGGAGAAGAAGACAAAACCAGCTGCGCTCGATGGGCATGCAGCTAATGACAAGATCGAGACAAGTGCCTTGCCGGATCCAAAGTCCTTCGTGAATCGCGATTACCCTGCGCCGCCTGCTTCAGAATCTGTCGACGATCCTACGTCGGCTCAACGCAGAGCGCGAGATCCAGCGCGAGATCGGACACAACAGTTTCGAGCGTGGCAGAACATGCAACAGCCAGCTGCCCGTTCAACTCCAGGCCTTGCCGACTCGCAGGGTTGGAACGCAGCCAATGTTGCTCCTACGGTAGCGGAAACTGATCCTGTTGATGGTAGGAATATGTCAATACTGGTGTTGCACAATCGAAAGTGCTAACAGTCCACACAGATTGGGCCACTTTTGCCGTTATCGGGAAGAAGGGGAAAAAAACGAATAAGAAATCAAAGAAGAGCGCTCTTGCGGAAGAGCCCATTCCCGAGATGGAAGTCACAAGCACCATGAATGAAGTTGATCCCCCTAGAAAGAAGCACTCGCGAAAGTCTGCAGGAGATCTGAAGGACAGTGCGACAAACAGCCTCATTGAACCGCCGCCACCGCCCGGCGAAAAAGACATGATCGGTGGACTAGCATTCCCATTTCCTCCAACGTCCTATTACATCTCACCTCCGCCCCCACCTCCGCCCCGATCCATCAGCGAGGATTTTGTGCCAGCTCCAAAAGAGAGGAAAAACAAGAAGGGATCCAAGAAACATGGCTATCTTCCCGCCACCGCCGAGTCGATGAAAGACGACGACTGGAGCTGGAGCCACCTGCAAAGTCACGCTACCGGAGCAGGAAGGTCCTCGCAGAAACCTAAGGATCCAGTCGAAGATCTTTTGCAGCAATGGACGACGGGCGATGCTGCGAGCAGTGGAACTGAAATCTAATGAATGCAACACAAACAGTAACGGGGGCGATTTTCCACAGCTCGAGGAAGCATTCAACTTGATATAGGATATCCTAGATTGTTATACAGATTGGACTAGGTGTGGGTCGGAGGTATGTAGCTAGCAAAAGTTTTTATGAAAGCAACTTGAAAGGTCCTCAGAACTGCGCATTTGCCCTACGTCTGGTTCGACTGGATTGACGCAGCCTCTGATTTACCTGATGCTCGGCCAACTTCGTCTTATCGAGATAGACGACGGTCTATGTCGAGTATTACCCGCACGGTACGCTCAATTTAATTCCGTAACGTCAAAGGTAAGACCCGAAAGGTGTCTAAAACTTATTGAACGAGCAGGTGGTATTGATGCGAGAACTAGTGTATCCAGACTGGCACTGGAACGTCTTACAACTTCGTTACTCGTGCCATTCAAGGTAGTCGGTGGTGTTAGATGGAGACATTGCCTTCTCGGAGATGAAAGTGGGTTTGCGAAGCTCTGGAGTACGGAATTGGGGAGTATGGGTCTTTTTCAGCACGAAGGACAAGCGTTTTGGGCTGTCAATGGCCGCGGACTGCTCTTACGGCCATCATACAGGACTCCTCATACTCTCAAATAACCGCTTAGCAAGTTTCCCCGTATCCGGCGTCTTGGGCTGAGGTGAAGTAGCTTCTTGACTCCTTCTTTTACTTCTCCGTTTGTTTGATGTCTCATGCGCAACCCCAATCTGTACCATCAGATAGATATCATTATCCACTGTATTTGGCGACAATTGCAAACAACCAGGTTGACGTGGGACTTTTCTGGTTCGTTTCGATTTTCGAGGCTTCTCGGTGCCTGGTTTCGTGATTTGCTGGGGCGGCTTATCTTTGTTGACTGTCTTCGAAGGTGCTTCGACGTCGTGGGTTCGTTTGCTTCTTCGTATTGCGGGCTTTTGAGCTTGTTGGATCTCGGGCGCGGTGTCGCTTGCCGCTGGGCTAGCGATTCTCTCTTGTGGAGGCTCGCTGGAGCTCGTCTGGGTAACAACAACAATTCCTACCTGCGTTGGAGAGATTGCTGGAGCATCTGAGATACCGAGGCCGATTGGAGGCTCTGGAGATCGTAGTCGTTTCGAGCGCCGTTTCTCATTCCTGGCGGCTGTGGCCTCAGGAGAGTTCGACTTCTGCTGCAGTGCTTGTGGCTCTGCTTCAGTGACAGGCTTCTCTGCACCCCGTCGCCTTGCTCGTGCTCGCGGAGGAGCTTCCATTGCAGCGGCCTCTTTTGGCTCTTTTGTTGCCTCAAACTGTCCTGCCAATGGCCGCTCGACTTCCGCCTCGTTGCTGGCAACCTCCACAAGCCGCTTGTCTCGAGGCGAAGTTTTCTGTACTCGTTCCGGCTCTACTTCACTACTCTGGCGAGCCGTTGCATTTCTCTTTCTACGCTTTCGAGGAGGCGCAAGTATTGCTTCGCCTTCTTCCGCCTCGAGCAACTTCCGACTCTTCTTCACAATGCCTTCTCGCCCGCGGGTCTGTCGCATCTCCGCCATTGCTGAAAGATTTGTGGAGCGCCCACAGGGAATGAATCTTGACTTGCTGCATCCTCTGAGGTCCAGAATTTATGAGAACATTTCTTTGTTTGTCCATTTTGCCGGATCCGGAGTCACTCGTTTCGGTCGCAGAACTCAACAATGCCATTGTCGTTCAAATGACTCCACAGGCTGCGACACGCTGCTCCAGACACCCGAAGGTTATGAGAAGACTGTTATATTCATTTCTTTAACTTCATTTATCGACATTACCTCATCACCTCGTTTCTTCTCGTAGACTCATTTTTCGACATCAACTCAATGTCGCTTCGATCGCCACTTCGCATCTCTCTTCTTGATTTTCCTGCTGTTCCCGCCATCGTTCGCATCCCCACCCTCTTCCAGTTCCCGCTCACACGCAGGCAGCTCCAGGCGATGCCCGAAAAGATCTCCGACCCAGATCAGAACGCCATTGGACCAGCCAAATCCAAGCTGGACTTCATACTCTCCTCCACCACCAAATGCCGTGATATCAGTGCTGTTGTACTTTTCGAAAATAGCGCCCTCGTAGTCATCTTCTGGAATCACGAATTCGAGTTTAGGCAGATTCGCCGTCGCGCCACCTGTAGTGCGCCACGTACAGAACGCCGAACCAAGATATCGCTGTGCAATCTCAAAGGCCAGCTCTTGTGTCCTGTTGTAGCTCGGATCTTCCTCTCCGAAGGTAGCAGGAGTATTCAGAAGGCCGTCAATCAGTATATAAGTGAGTGGTGGCCAGACATTTGGTTCATCCCACTGTTCCCCAGTCTCCAAGTTGGTCGCACCCGGCACACCTGAGAAACGCTCGAGCTCGGTCTCAATTCTTTCGTAAGCTCTTAGGATGGCAGAAGGATTCTGCTTGATCCACGCCGGGGCAGCTCCGGTCCAGTAAGGGTAGAATTGAGCGATGTGTGTAAAGATTTGCTGACCAAGAGGAGCGCCTTGAGTCTCGCTTTGAGCGGCGTTCTCATCAGCTGGAATGTAGATCTGCCGACTGGATGAGGTCAAGTTGTAGTCGAAGTAGCCCCACTGTTCTTGATCCCACAGCACAGCAGTCATGGCGTCGCTTCTGTTCGCAGCGATCTCGGCCCAGGCTTCGGCGGCGGAAGAGTTGCCAGTCAAGTTATACAATTCAGACAGAGCTGCTTCGTTGGCGTACAAGATGCTGTTCAGGTCGACGGGCACAATGTTGGCAGTATTCAAACTGCGCAGAGGGAAATAAACATCATCGATGGCATCCTGTGGGTTGCCGATCCACCTGGATGTGTAGTCCCAGCCGCTCTCAGCACCGCTGGCCAGGTCGCTGTAGAGCTGCGCGATTTGCGATTCGTTCAGCTCCGTCGCTGGATAGATGATGCCAGACTCCGCGTAGTATGATGCGTTGGTCGCGGTGTGGTAGTCCTCAATATAGCTCTCCGGTCGAGGCTGGTTGTTCTCCACGGCATAATGATTGAGTTCGTATGTGGTTCCATTGAAATCGACTTCCACTGTTCGATTCACACCCCAGAATTCGTGTTCCTTCTCTAGCGTTGGCAAAACACGCTCCAGGATCGATGTGTCGTTGGTGTACTCCACATATGCCTGTACCATCAGCGTCAAGACAGGAGGCTGACTGCGGTTCAGGTAGTACTGTCTGGCACCGTTTGGCACGAAGCCGAATCGATCGACCTGAAATGCCGTCAGCAATTGTTTTGCCCCATGATGTGAGAGCCACTCACCAAGTCCACAAAGTTCTCGATGATGTTCAATGCGATCTCAGTGAAGGAGCCTTGAGTTCTAAGCAGACCAACCAGGATCCAGTACGAGTCCCACTGTCGTCACGATTAGTTTTGTTCCCGCCCAGTAGTTCAGTGTAGACCCACGTAATAGGGCTCGCGAAATCTGCCCCCTGCCACGACGAACGTGCGGTTCAGTGGAATGAAGGAGCTGACACATCCCGTGCAGTTTGCACTCCCGACATACTCTCGGGTCAATTCCGGCCAGATATCGATGACTTGCTGCAGAAAGTCGCGAATGTCGGGATTGGTCACATTCTCCAAGAAGGTCGCATTGGTAGTCAAGTCATCAGGATTCACCTCGCCAAGTTCACTGCCAGCTTCCCCAAAGTGCTCTTGCAGGAAGTCGTTGAATTCGGTGGTGTTTGTCAACGGCTTGGTGAGATTGTTGAATGCTGCGATGACCTCCTCCAGTGGGCGGATGGTGGGCAGATCGACATAGGTCTTGCTGTCCTCGAATGCGCCTGCCAGTTGGATCCCTCTCAGGATCTCGCCGTGGCAGTAGAGCGGCGATTCGCAGGGAGCAGTGACGGAGCCATTGACATACAGTGCGGTGGCCGCAGGCGCCAAGGCCGCAATGAACGCTGCAGCCTTCATGGCGTGTGAAGTCTGGCGTTCTGCTTCTGCCCACTTTCCCCCGATTTCCCCCGATGTTGTGGCCGTGGAAGGAAGTGGTCGCCGTGGTCGCTTCTCGTGTGTCCCGCCAACTCAATCCCGGCCAACCCGTACGTGCCTCAATGCAAAGCCCGCGAGCGAGACGCCGGGAGGGACTATATGCTCTGGCAATGCACTTCTCTTGGAAGCAAACTCGTCTGTTCGCTCTCCGCAGCAAGCAGCGCCTCCCACATCATCTTTACCTGATCCGGCTCGCATTGCTCGGCTTGGCCAATGTCATGGTTCGCTCCACGAGGCTCGGCATGCGCCAAGACCTCCGCCCGCGGGAATGGAGACGCCATTCCTCCATCATCCCCAGCGTCCTCTCCTCAACTCCACCCTCCACCACATCACAAGAATCCGCTCGAGATCTAGGGCGGGACAGCATGACTGCCACCTCAGACTACCGGCATCGCTACAGCACAGGAAATTCCCCACCAGCAAGGCACACCAACTCCCCTTTTCTTTGCCCATGATCATGCCATAAAGGCCAATCGGACGACTTTATTGAGACAGTCCTGTGCACGTATTTTCCAATGAAGCTGCCTCGACATGTTGAGGCCAGAACATATGGGGTGCAGGCAGCTCAGACCGGGAACGCTGTTTGTACAAGCCATCCAATGGCCAAATCGAGCGTACCCGCGGATAACAATGGACGCGTTGACTCAACAGGAGCACCTCATTTCTTGTTGCGTACCGCCCCTGAGGATATCTTTGCCAACAACGCAACATGAGCTTTCCCCAGTTACGCTGCAGCTCAGGTGCGAAATGATCTGGCCTGATGAGAGCAGATCTACTTCACACCCGCTCAGCCCGCGACAATGGCCTCGATCGCACATGGGCAGCCCTCAAGTCGGCTCCGTCGACCAGTGCGGTCCAGAGATTTCCCACGCACAACGAAGTCTTGTCTGCCTCAAAGTCAAAGGTCTGGAAGCGGCAGCACTAAGTACAACTTGGCTGAGTACACCCCAGCACAGCTCAATTTGGCTTTCTACTTTGCGCCAATGCTGAATGCGCACATGTCAAATGTCCAGGTGTCCTTGGACTTGCGAATCCAACATGGCCACGACGCAATTTAAGTGACCCTGCGGATTCGGTCCCATTGGTGTATGCATTCCGCGATATGCCAGTCATTTGCCCAGGATCTTGACATTCAATCCAGGGTCTGAAACTCACGCTCCTGAGATGGGTGATGAGACCGCATCTTGATAAGAACCGACGTCCGAACATTGCGCAGAGCTCATCGTACACACTATCCATCATCATGGCAACTGCAGTCGTCACCGAAAACTTCAAACCACAAGGCAAAGGTCATACCAAGACTCAGTCACGAGTCCAGCTCGAAGGCCTTCGCGATGCATTGGGCACACAGAGCCTCGAGCAGCTGCGTGGCATGATCCGCACCTTGCCCGGACTTGTCAAAGATGACGACAACCTACGACAAGATGTCTTGAATGCAGTCGGGCAATTGCAGGCGGAAATCGAGACGCCATGGGATACAATTCAGAGGATTTTCCTGCTGAATGTAAGTGATAGAATGGCTTTCTGAGCGAGCCAACACTAACGCAGCCAGCCTTGGTATGGCGTATCAATCACCATTGGCGTGAACATGGGGCTGTTCCGCACGCTCGTTCACTCTGCTTCGCCTCTTTCCGCTCGAGAAATTGCCACCAAGTGCGAAGCCGATCTCAACTTTACACAGCGCCTGCTACGCTGCTTAAACAGCTTCAACGCTGTGAAGCAGTTCGATACGTATGGCGAGCTAGTATTTGCTCCAACAAACATGACGCGCACGTTCACCACGCCAATGGGCGAGGCGTGCCCACCGTTCATCACAGAATTCTTCCATCCTGCCTGGTTAAAGTTCCCAGCCAAACTTCGTGGCAATGGCTACAAGCCACCACCTTCCGGCACGGAGACCGTCTTCAACGACATATATAACATGCCGGGTAAGCATGTCTGGGAGATCCTCGCCACTACGCCTTACATCGCCGATGGTGGTGTCTTCATGTCGCAATACAATGCGGCCCACAAGCACTGGACCGACGTCTATCCGGTCAATCAACGGCTCGTTGAAGGTGCGGACAAGGACCCGAACAGTATCTTCATGGTCGATATTGGCGGATGGACTGGTTCGGTCGCCATCAGCACTTGCGAGAAGTTCCCAGAGGCCCCAGGCAAATTCATGGTTCTCGACCTCCCGAGTGCCGTTGCATCTGCTTCATCGCTGCCACCTCGTGTGCACCCATGTGCGCACGACTTCTTCAAGCCATACCCTGCTGAGGTGCAAGGAGCAAGATTCTATTTCATGCGTTACATCTCTCACGACTGGAACCAAGATGATCTTGTCGCCATCCTCACCAACATTCGGATTGCAATGAAACCTGGCTATTCCAGGCTTCTCATCAACGACTGGGTTGTGCCGGAAAAGAATCCTCATCCTTTCATGTGTAGCCAGGATTTGACAATGATGCATCTTGCAGGAGGCGAAGAACGATCAGAGGCTCGGTTCCGCGATGCAATTACAAGGGCAGGCTTGCAGCTGTCGAACATATTCAGACCTAGAGACAAGATCAGCGAGAGCGTCGTCGAGTGCCAAGTAGCGGGAAATGAGAGCGCTGATGCTGGTGTCAAGGGAGCGTTCAATGTGGACTCTAGTGTAGCTGACTCTTGATTATAGACTGCAATTGATCTCACTTTTGGCTACCTCAAGTTCTCCACTGCCCATGTTGGGAGTTCTTGGCTGATTCGGGCTCTCAGCACCGGACCTTCGGAGGGAATGTCATCGGCTCGGCCATAAGTTGTTTCCGCGACTTCCTTCGTGTTGGACTTATCAGCAGTGTCAACTTCCTCCTTGACCTTGGAGCAGTGTGGCTGCTCTTCTTGGTACACATCGTACTTGTACCTCGACCCGGTATGGTCGTCTTGCAACTTTGCCCGGCCAGATCCATACACCTTCTCACGAAGCGCCACGGGCTCAGCGTCCGTCTGTCTCTTCTCTGGGTACAGTCCACGACGTCTCAACTCTGGCACCAGCAACTCTACTACATCTTCAAACGTCCCTGGTGTTGTGACATATCCGACGTTGAAACCATCCAGGTCGGCTTCCTCCACCCATCGCTCGATCTCATCAGCCACTGTCGCTGCCGAGCCCACAGGCACTGGACCAAGACCCCCGATCGCGGCCTTTTCAGCAATCACCCTCGGTGTCCACTCTGGCACATCTTTGCTCGTCGTGGTGAAGCCCTCCATCAAGCTTGTCACTTTATTCGCCTCCTTCGAATCCGCCTCAGTAACTTTCTGATCAATCGGAATTGTTGAGATATCAATTCCCGTCCAACCCGAAAATAACACCAGACCTCCAATCGTGGACGCATGCTTCTTGGCTCGCTCAAACTTCTCCCTCGCCTCCTCATCCGTCCTCCCCAAAATCGGCGTAATCGTCGCAAAAACCTTTACACTCCTCGGATCCCTCCCTTCCTCCTTCGCCAACTTCCTAATCCTCTCCACCTTCGGCCTCAAAACCTTTGGCGAATGCGAAGAAACAAACACCGCTTCCGCATGTCTCGCCGCGAATTTCGATCCAGCTTCCGACGTCCCTGCCTGGAACAAAAACGGCGTCCGTTGTGGTGACGGATCAGTAATATGTCTTGTCTCAAGATCATAATACTTTCCATGATGAGAAATATGTCGGAGCTTGTCCGGATCAAAATACGCATCATTCTTCCCGTCTGCCAGGATTGCGTCTTCACTCCAAGAACCTTCCCAGAGTTTGTACAAAACTCGGAGATATTCGTCTGCTTGCGCGTATCGCTCGTCATGTTCGATTGGAGAGTCGATCCCAATAGCTTTGAAAGCAGCTTTTTTCCAACTCGTCACGATATTCCACGCGATACGTCCATTCGTCAGATGATCAAGCGTAGAAAACCTTTTAGCAAGCAAGAATGGAGGTTCGAAAGATGTGGAAGCTGTAATCCCAAATCCTAAATTCCTCGTCACGGCTGCCATGGCGCTGATGGGGATTGTGGGATCGGTCATGGGCCATTGGGCTGCGCGACGGATGCAGTCATCAAGACTGGAATTGTAGGTATCATAGCCGCCGTAGGTGTCTGCGAGGAAGAGGGCGTTGATGTCGCCTTTTTCGAGGAGTTGCGCGAGGTTGATCCAGTAGTCTAGACGGCGTTTGCTTGTGCTTCTGTCGTTGGGGTCTTTCCATTGGCCGGGGGAGAGGTGGCCAATTGTGGACATGTCGAAGGCGTTAAGGAGGATGTGCTTTTTGGGTTTGTGGCCGTTGACTGCTGACTTTGTCTTGGACGAGCGTAACTCGGACTTGAATGCTTGCAATTTAGGGCCGGATCTGTTGTTGGGTGCGTGAGAGTGCTGGGCCCCGTCGCTCACTGGAGGTTCTGAAGTTCTGGACGAACGCAGCTCCGACTTGAAGGATTGCAACTTGATTCCAGAGGTGTTCTTCACTGCGTGGGAGTGCTGGACGCCGTCGGTCACTTGAGGTTCCGGAGATCTTGACGAACGCAACTCGGACGTGAAGGCTTGCCGCTTAGGTCGGATCGTGCTGTTCACTTGGAAGCCGTTTACCTTTGCTTCAGGACTTTCAGATGCAACTCTCAGTGACCTGAAAGATCGCTCTGCCTCTTGAACAGCCGACTTGGGCCTGGAGCCAAGCTCTGATCGTCCCGCCTGTCGCTTTGGTGAGCTCATGTTTCTTTACTTTTCTAGCCTGCAGAGCAATATGCTAACGACCAAAAGATCGAGAAGCACAAGTTCACACCTCGCCAATGTGTAGTTGTAGTCCTCACACTAGTGGAGGTCCCTGCGCAGTACATCTTCCCCACCCAAGCGAAGCCGACTGGCCCGACGAGCTCTCACAAGCACGCCATAACTGCAGTTATGAGTTCACCTTGGCACTTGTCCCATCCGAACGAACGCAACTGGCAGACGCCCATCTTATCGCTCCATCCTCAATCGCGTGTCGCCCACGAGGTTGAATGCGCTTGGTCGTCAACGGACCGACAACCCGATGGGAATCCACTTCGTCGAGCACACGCAATCAGGATGCAGTTGCGAAATACACCATCGCTCATCAGTGGCACAAAAATGTCGCAGAAGGATTTCTCTTGCTGCTTCGTCAATGATCTCTGGGTCAATCGACTACCACCATGACTACCAGTCTTCCAGATGAGATTGCCAAGATACCAGCAAGTCCAGAAGTTCAATCGCTATCATCAAATTTGCCCAACAATGTCTCCGAAGCCGGCAGCAGAGAAGCCTTTCTCGCCACTTTCACACGGGAAGACGACAAAGCCATCATGCGGAAAGTCGACAAACGGTTCCTCCTCTTGATCGGAATTTTTTACCTCACCAAGAACCTCGACTACCAAAATGCTGCACCTGTCAAAGTGTTGCAAGTTGGAGAACCGCGCAATATCCTCACCGAGCTCAACATGACACATGATCAGTACAACTATGTGCAGTCGATCTACTTCATCGCGTACATCATCTTCGAGGTGCCGAGCAATTTAATGCTGAAGAAGATGGCGCCAAGGGTCTGGCAGTCGAGGATTATTCTTAGTTGGGGAATTGTCCTGGCTTGCCATGCTGCGATTCAGAACAAGGATACGTATTATGCGTTGCGATTCTTGCTTGGAATGATGGAGGCTGGTTTGTTTCCGGGACTTGCAGTTCAGCTTTGTTCTTGGTATCGATCGGATGAGATGGTAAGAGCACAATCTGGGCACTTTGACACTTTCGACGGTGTTTGCTGACATGTGCGTTTCCTCTGCAGGGCAAGCGTCTCATGTGGATGTTCGGCTGGCAAAACTGTTCAGGTGTCGTCGGCTCTCTACTGGCGTACGGCATCTCATACATGAACGGCTTGTGTGGCATGAGCGCCTGGAGATGGGTATACCTTCTGGAAGGCATCTACACGATCCTATTAGCTGGAGTTACTTGGATGGTATTGCCAGATTATCCCAAGTCGCCCAGATCCAGCAAATGGCTGACGACACGTGAGCAAGGATACCTGGAAGTTCGGCTTTCGGAGAACGCCCCATTGACTGAGGAATCGGCTTTCAACAAGGATGAAATGATTGCAGCGCTGGAGGACCCGAGAACTTACTCGTTCATGCTCAACCAGCTCTTCATCAACCTTGGAGGATATGGCTTGAGCTGGTACTTGCCAACGATCACAACGAATCTCGGCTTCGCGGGACTACCACAGAACCAACTACTAAACATACCTCCTGCAGCGGCATCAGTCATTGCCATCGTCGTAGTGGGGCTCCTTCTCGATCGCGCATATTTGACACGTCCAGCTTTCACACAACCCATGATGGCAGGTTGCGTGGTGTGCTTCGTCCTCTTCTTCACCATCACGAACAGAATCGGCGGTTACATCGCATGCGTCCTAGGAACAATGTTCTATTCCGTGTTCTTCATCCCCTTCTGGCCTTGGAGATCAAGCACACTCAAAGGCATGACCGGCTCGGCATTCGCATTGGCATTCCGGAGTTGCGTTGGTCAAGTCGGCGGCGTGGTTGGACCGCAGCTCTTCCAGTCCAAATGGGCATACGATGGATACAAGACCAGCTTCGCCATCTGTGCTGCCGCTATCATTGTAGCATGGACGTTCAATCTCTGGACTTGGTGGCTCACCAGGAATGTTGGATGGGATGTGTTGCGCGTTCGCAGTCTGCGAATCAAAGCTGAAAAGCAAGGTCAGGTGTATGGTGGAGATGATATTGCCATTTTCGAGGAGAGGCAGTTTTACCATGGACTTCAGAAGGCTGACGGAGCTGAGGTGGGGAAAGTCAGCACTTGAAGTTTGGGCATGGTGTGTCTGGATGCGTTGAATACAAAATTGCGGAAGCAGATTCGCCCGGTACAGTCTGCCATCGTCGGATTGAGGTCCTTCAGGATGGGTGGTACCTTCACCTCTTCCTAATCCCTGTTCCAGCCCATCAGCGAGATGCATTCCAATGGCACCAGTCAGCACCTGCAGCCAACTTCGACGTACATTGTCGCCTGTGATAAAGCTGTTTTGTCGTTGCTGTCGATAAGCGCATTCTCTAGCCTTGCCACACCTCTGGTGCACCAAACACAATCTTGGCGTCCTTTAGCTTCAACGCAACGTTCACTACAGGCAAGCCTGGCCAGAAGTTGTCGTAGTACTCATCTCCTACAGCGTTCACGCCCTCCTCTTCGCCATCGCCACCCCTCTGATTCAGATTGATGCTACCAACAGTCGTCTGGCTGCTCTCTTGCAAAGGATCGATGGCCTTCCAAGCTCCTTCCGGTGTGCTAGGCACAAGGGCGCCAAATTTATCCTTCCCTGCTGGAACGGGTGGCTGTATGAGTGTAGCGTTGATGCCGAGAAGTTTGAACAGGTCGGTCGTGAATGGAATTTGCGGGTTCAGATTCAGGTTTGACAGTGTGTTGCCAAGCAGTCCACCCAACAGGCCCTTCGATCCCAGCAATGGCAAAGTCTCGTTAAGCAGGTTCTCCGGGAGCAGCGGGGAGTATGTAGCCTGGAACCATGGCTTATCCGAAGGTTCGTCCTCTGGCAAACCCTCTCCGCGGGTGTCTAAGCCTCTGTTAGCTCACTTCCGACTTCCAACTCAGGCAGCGCACCAAAAGGATAGATTCTCACAGAGGTGCTCCCATCAGAGCGATCTTGCCATTCGAATCGGGCCAGATGCTTGGGCTGATTCCATGCTGCAACAACATCAGCTCCGCACCATTGTCCGTTCGTCCGCACCTACTTATCCGTGAAGTCCACACTGGGTACTTCTGGCTAACATAGATCCTGCTGACGCGGACGCCACGCTTCTTCTTCCCATCTCTGTCGTACTCGAAGAACCCAGGCACGATGAACATTTCATCATAAGGCCCTACTGGCGATTCCGTATATCGCACAATCTGCACCATCCCCAGCGTCCCCTTGTAATCACCTTCAATGGCGCTCGGGAATTGACGCTCCAAAGGCGGGAAGGCCTTCTTCGGCAACTGGTTGTCTAGTGGGATCCCGAGGCCAGGCAAGAGGAAGAACGTGTAGATGTCTCCCTTAAGGTCCCATGGCGCGGGAACATCCACGAATGGGTCGTGCGACTCGTTGGTGCAGTTATTGCAACCTGGCTCGGCTGTTACAAAGCCAACGCAGGCCGCAGCGGCCAAAACTGACTTGAAAAGCATCTCGGAAGATGTGTGCTATAGGCGTAAGAAGCAGGCAAAGAGGTCGTCATGTCTGGAGTCTCTGATCTCCTGAATCGCGACTCCGGGATCCTGTCCATGCTACGGAAGCCGATGTATTCGCGAGTAACCGGTCTCACCAAGCATTGCTTAGTATGGACGGCATATTTCCTCGTCCCCACAATGGACATCGACTGTGAACTTGCTGAGGGCGCTCAATGCACAACACATGCTTGTTTTCTTGTGCTATAGAGTCGCGCTCGCCTTGCGAGACACTCCTCAACGTTTGACGCTCTGGTGTAGCTGCTCCGGGCTATCGGCGACATGACGCGTCGCGTCCGGCCAATCCACTCGAGTGAGAACTTCTGGTGATCCGAGAGCTCTGGTTGCTAACACGCGATAGATGTGGTTGAGCTGACATGTACTTCGGTTAGAAGAAGTGACCTCGTTCATCTCGTTCTTGCTGGAGTGTTGTCCTGCCATTTTGGCGCTTATGTAATGTCTTGGCGCAGCTCAAATCATCCGTGAGTGCACGGATGTTGGTGGCCAGCTCTTTCCATATTCTACTGACCATATTGAAAGACTCACCATGTGCAGATGCACCTATCAAGTGCACTGTGAAAAGCAATTGCTTGTAAATACCAGCTCCAATCCTCAAGGACAACACCTCGCTCGCTCGCTCAGACATCGTATACGCAAAAATAAGCCGATCAGATCACATAGCCTCCCGTCAGGTCCATGATCCTCTGCGGGTCCACCTCGTTCCTGATTCTGGCCAGTCTCGCTGCATTTGTCGAACCATAAAGCTCCTGCGCAGGAGTGGTGCCTTGCGCGTAGTTTGAGTACGAGATGGGATGGAGGATGCCTTCCTCTTGAGCAACCTTCACCAGCGCGTCTCGAGACTGCCGGACTTGACGACGCCAAAATTCGTCATCACCAGAGAATGCCCACGCGACATCGAGTAGGACCTACGTTGGCGTCAGCCTAGCTCACAGCTTGCCACCTGCAGACTCACCGGAAGCTGGGATTCGGAGTGTGGGTAAGAAGTGTCCGCTGCTGCATGCTGGCCGTACATTCCTGGAATATACGCATCGACTGCGAGGTTCATGCCCGTCGGGGCACGAAGTAGTTTACTAAGTCTCTGCGCACCAGATCAGCACCAAGTTCACGAAGATGACGGAAAGCCTGACCTTGGCCTCTGCTTGCACCTCCTTCAGGAACCGCAGCGTGGTCTTTGTTGTTGAGAAGGTCTCCCAGGTTCCGCGGAAGTTGCTAACATCTCTAATCTCAGCCGGAATAGAAGCCACGAAATCCGAGAAGGACTGCGTCTTGACTGTGTCAAGTAGCAAAGTCCTGATACCATCGAACACTGCAAAGCTCGCGGGTTTTCCCGGACCATCATAGAAGAATTGAGTCGTTGCGGTCGTTCCAAGGATAGATGTGATAACAGTGGCTTTGGGATCAGTGTTTGTCCTTTCGAACTCATACGTGGCGTTGACGATTTTGTCCACTTGCGTCGAGTCGTACAGCCTGGTTCCTCCATATATCAAGGGAACTTGGGAATGAGTATAGAGTTCTGCATCAGCAACAACACCAAATCGGTTGAGTCCTCCTCGGAGTGCGAAGAACAAATCTGGGCGAGATTGGTCCACGGTGGCGATCGTTCCATTGGGGCAAACGAGCGTGAAACTCTTGATCGTGTCGACGGTAAGACCATACAAATTGGTCTTCCACGAGTACCCACCGCCCAGGGTGAATCCACCAACACCAGGTCCAGGAACCTGCAAGCACATCAGCTTCACCTAGTCAGCTCGTAAATTCAACACTCACTCGGCCTCCGACCACGTTCCTGCCAGTACCCTCCAGCTTTTTGTACACATCTAACCACTTGTTGCCAAAGCCGACTCTTACGAAAGATCCATCTTGGGAAAGGGAGACTTCATTGAGCTTCGCCAACGAGATGTGAACCCCAATAGTGCTAGAGAAACCAGGATTGGAAGTATGGCCACCAGACATCACAGCGAAAGGCACCCTTCGCTCGCCAATGATCCTCATCTGTCGACGTTAGCAACAGGCCTGTCCAACACGGAATGCGGAATCCTACAGCCGTACTCAAGTCCTGAGCAGTAGCAGGCTGTACAACACATCTCGGCGTCTGGTCAGAAGACTCCATCCAATGATCGATAGCCTGGTAGAAGCGAATCCCTCTGAATGTCAAGACATCGCTCGCGTCGGAGAACTGCGCGTCAATGTCATCGCAGGCCTGCTTGATCGCAGTACTGTTGGCAGCTTGTGCTGCAAGCAGAGAAGCCTGCAGACTGGCTACGAGGCCAAAGCAGAGCCCCAATCGCACCATGATCGCTCAATCAAGATCAAACAAGGAGAAGTACCGAATCCAAATAATGTAGGCAAAAAGTACACGAGCGAGGAGTGGAAACGGTGCTGGATGATACGAAAACAGCCACATAAGACGGTCACATCTCGGCTTCCACGCGCCACACTCTCGACAATTCTTCAAGAACGAGGTGTCTCCCTCTAATCTGCAGTGCATTGTCGCGGATGCACGAAGGACCTGCCGAGAGGAGCTTGGCACATGCGTCTCGCGCGAGTAAGCCCCCGATGATGCATGTGCCGTTCCTAGCTTTCCACGATTTTCCTGGTTGCGTGCCGTGTGGCTGCGCTGAGGGTCTACGCAGAGCCACTCACATCGTTGCATGGGACGGGTCACGAGTCATCAGAAGACATCTGAAGCGATTGAAACGTCGAATTCGCGACGTGATTTGCAGCAGCTGCACGAGCGACACGTCTGTCCCAAGAACATGTTTACTGAAAGCTTATGGCATGACCCATGGACATGTGGCTCATTCGGACATTTCTTCTCGTATTGCAAAGGTCTCGATTGCATGATCGTATGTCTGCAGTCGTCTGTCGCTTATTTTAGTGGTGAAGAATTGTGCAAGATGCAGGACTCTAACTCAGATGGGCTATGGAACGTACGAATTCTATGATCCTGGACCCATGCAGCAATAAGCATCGTCGTATCGCATCTGCTGTTCCGCCTCACCTGCTTCGAGACACATGTCCGTTGAAACTCATTTTACTTTCTGACACTGCTCGCCAACAAGCTCTTCTAAACACGAATAGTAAACCGAGTCATGACGGAGTGCGAACTAATCAGACAACTTTCGATCGTACGAGGCGAGAAATGTGCATCTTGCGACTGAGCGGTACCGGTGGGAGAAGGAAATGTAGATTTTGCTACTCAAGGCGCTCCCCAGAAACTGGTTGATCTGTCACAGAATTGTGTTACTTTTCACTCACACGAGGTATCCGCGCGGGCTGGAAGTATCAAGAGAGTCTGAGTAATCCCTGTTGAGGATACGAATCGATGCAGCCACGCCGTGAAGATGTGCCTGGATGCATGGATCTTTTCTGCACGCCACTGACTCAGAAATGCTGTCCGCTTTCCTACTGTAGCGACGTGCCCTGACTTGCAGGACAACAGTCGAATCAATGTCAGCGGCTAAGCGACCTCATGAGTTGTGCCGAAGTTATGACACGAGAGTGGCGCTTTTGGCGTGGTCTAATTCCACGGGGGAACAATACAATTCTTCACTTCGGATGCTGTGGATGGAGTGCTTGTTGCGCTTGGAGATGTCTTGCGACAACAAATCACAACCATATCCGAACAACGCCGACTCGGATACGTCTGTCAGCCGTGTAAAAGCGCATTCTCATTTGTATCACGAAGAAAGCGCTTGAAGATTGAATACTTTGTTCTCGGAATACCAACTCGTCGCCTCTAAAATCACAAGACTCTTGCATACCGTACTGTACAGTACCTCCGTCTCATTCAGCGATGCCTGTGAACGCCATACAACACCATCGCCAGCCATACATACATATCCAAGCCATCAATAGGGAGATCATTTGTTCTTCTTGCTCTTCTTCTTCTCCTTGATTTGCTCACTCGGCACTTCGCCATTCGTAAGCCCTTCAGACTTCCTCTTCTCCTTCTTGTCCTTCAGCTTCTTGGCGACTGCCTCTTCGTCAATGTCCATGGCATCGGACTTGCGCTTCTCTTTCTTAGCCTTCTTTGCGGTTTTTGAGTCAACCTCATCGGCATCAATGTCGGCCATGTCGACGTCTTCCGACTTTGACTTCTTTGACTTCTTTGACTTCTTCTCTTTCCGTTGCTTCTGCTCAGCAGCGCCTGCTGTCACACCCGCGGCGGCAATCTCTTCGTCGGCAGCTAACGCAGTAGGGTCGGCGATGTCAATAGAGGCCAGTGTAGCGTCCATAGCGGCTTTCTGTGACGGTGTTAGTAAGCTAAGTTCGAGGCCAGCTTCGGGATTACACATACCATGACATCCGCATTCTTGGTTGGGTTCACGCCTTCTGCATAGAATCGTAATCTCTCATCCACCTGCGCGCGCAGAGCCTCGCCGAACTTCCTTGTAGGCTGCATGCTAAAGTTATCAATACGAGAAGCGATCGAAGTCTTATTGGCGAGGAAACGAGATATCCTGCCCTTGTTCTTCGTCCCAGCGCGACCGATGAATGACGAGTGATAGATGAGACCGTACTTGGGTGTGTTGCCCTTCGTCTTGAGGGCACGGAAGAGAGCCTTCTCGGCACCAAGGATTTGCACAGTCGAAGCTGGGTATTTGGCCAGGTTTGTGAGAGATCCAGCATGCGAAATGAGACGAGCACCCACAGTCTCGCCGATCAGAGCTGCCAGATTGGGCGCGACAATGCCCATCTTGGCGACAAGATAGTTTCCTAGGGACTTGCGGTAGGCGGCCAACTCAGCTGTACGCTTTGCGAAGGTCATCACGTTCTCCATATCGTGCTCTGAGATGTCTTGTCCCATCGACACTCGCGCAGCTTCAATGATGGCGCGGGCAACGCTCTCGTCATCATCAACGATTGCAGCCAGGTCGTGCAGCCTGTCTTCGTCGAGGGTCTTCTTGTCACCAATAAACAGGGCACATCGTGCATACTTCTGGTTCTCGCTGACGATTTTGATCAACTCCGGGAAGTGCCAACCGTACCATTCGCGCACTCGCATGGAGAATGTGTTCACGGCCTTGTCGAGGTGATCGATGGTAGCAATAGCCTGGATGATGTGGTTGTCGTTCTTCTGCACGCTGAACTTGACCTTGGCACGAGAGTAGGCGTGTCCCAGACCAAGCTGCGCGCGGGAGATATCACCAGTCTGGAGGTTCTTGAGCAGCTTCTCGGCGTGCAATCGCAGACCTCGCAGCAGATCGGCGGCCAATTCGCTCGTCTCGGGAGTCTCGCACTGTACACCAGAGAAGCCATCCTTGATGCTTCCAGCCAGAGACTTATCGCCCACTCCCAGTGTTACTTTGTTCTTCTTTCCAGCCTTGGGAAGATTGGCCTCCAGCTCGGTGCGGAGAAGGTCGCTCATGATGCCCTCGGAAATATCGTTGGCATTCTCCAGGGCCTCCTGCGCGCCTTTGAAAGGGGTGAAGGACACAAGCTGGACCTGCTTGCCGAACTTGGCGAGATCGGTTTGCGCATCTTGCACTTCCTTGAGGCGTGCGCCGATGGTGTCGGACTGCAGCTTGACCTGGAAAATTGCGTAGCCCACCGAGGACTCGTGGAGCAGGTAGTCGACCGACATGGCGGCGGTGATAGTGGCGTACGCCGCAGGAGCCGGCGAAGGGAGAGTTTCTGTGGTGGTCGGCGGTGTCGAGGTTGTCGGTCGTCAATTGCTCCGCATCCTCTGCTGCCGTCGTCTCGAAGTCGGACTTTTTCGCAAAGCTCAAATTCGAATTCGAGCTCGCGCACGGGCCACACCCGCCCGTCGCTGCTTCTCCCGCCGGCTCACCAACTGCACCTCTGCCATTGGGCAGGTGCCTTGCCAACTCCGCGCTGCAACACACGACACCCTCGACACGCCGCAATCATGGTCGGACAGGACATGCCGCCCACGGGCGGCTACGAGCCCGTACAATATCGCCGAAATCTGCCAGTTCGTGGCTTCAGACCCGCCTATCTCCTCGTTGGAGTCGCCGGTATCATGACATATGGCTTTTGGAGACTGGGGCAGGGAATCAGGGAGCAAAAGTGGGTGTACATCGACTTCTTACAGCATGCATGAGAAGGGTATACTGATAGACGCGTAGCGAACTTGCACGAGAGAAGATGTGGTCGCGTATCCACCTTATTCCTCTATTACAAGCCGAGGAGGACCGAGATGTGGTGCGAAGAGATCTGGCGCAGAAGGCGATGGAGAAGGAGCTGCTGGGCAAGGAGGTGCCTGTATACAATAAGGACCGGTATACTTGCGGCTGTCTCCAGAAAACTGACCTGGACAATACTGACGGAAAGCAGATTCGTGCGGCCGACATATGCTGTCACTCCTTCAAATGTGACAAAGTAGGGCCATTACAGAGAATCACTGCACAGAGGAGTGCCATGTATATACTGGAGGAGTCATGGAGCCAGAACAGCCGGAATCGGCTCCGGTGTGCATCCACTGCTATGAATTCTACTTTTGTTGACATATTAGTCCGAACAGCCCTGATTTGGGCGGGCTGGCCGCAATTCCAGGCGTAGCAGAGCTGACACAGATGCAGCAATGCTAGTACACAGGATCGATGGGCCGACTGCGCCGCTAGAGGCACTGTTGCGAGAAGAAAACAACTACAGTGGGTTGGAATTAGAATTCGAGTACCAGCGATGAGCGCTCCTGCTTCCGCGAGCAGAGTTGTATGGTCATACTGGCGCTTCAAGTAAGCAACGCGCTCCAATATGAACGCACTTGGCAAGCTCCACAAATTTAGTGACGAATGCGTGACTAGGTCATCAGGCAACGCGAACCGGTTATAGGGATGCGTACCTGCGAACGATCGAAACCAGAATTTCAAGATTCGCGCCTTTATCTCTACATATTACTACCTGAAACACTCCACTCCATCGATTAATTCAGTGTCTCTACCGTTCAGAGCGCAACCAAGGCACGCTGTCCAGCGGCGAGAGACAGGCAACATTTTCGAGATCGCCACGAGAGACCAACGAGTGCGGGCGTTTCCGAAATTTCGCTTCACTGTTCGCAGCTGTGTATTTTGCATCCAAAGCCTCAGCCCATCGACTGGCAGCTGAGCGTCGCTGCATCCGACCGGCGGTATTGTTCACACTCGCCACTATGGCTGTGAGGCGGTCGTCAGGACTTCAGATTGACCCCAAAATATTTCGCTTCCACATACGCCTTCATTACCTGTCGGGCCGTGGCTGTTGGCACAAGCCATATGCCGCATGCGGGCCTGAGAAGCAGTCGTCTCGTCGAGAACGGATCGCTAGGATTCGGCAGCAAACAGGAGCAGAGACGAACATAAGAGATCTGATCCCTGACGCGGCCTGGCGCCGGCAGGCACCCAGAAGCGCGAGAGACTTTAGCGAGCAACTGCTCGTCATCATCGATAAGTCGCTGCGCGAATCCACTGAGAAGGCACGTAGGCGAACTCAGCGACGAATTGACGCCCGAACGATTATCAGAGATGCTGCTTCTCCGGCAGGTGGGCGAATTAAGCCGGGACCCGGCCCGCTGTATGCTTCCACAGGTGTAGGTCATCTTCCAGGAGTCCATAATGACACTGCCGTTTCGATAGAAATCGAGCAAAATGTTATCTCGGGAGGCGAAGGACATTTGGCCACGCCTGCACGCGAAGGTCCGCTGAGCGATACTTCGACGGCGACATCGCGCTTGTCCTCGCTTGATTATCTTCGACACAGGCTTACCATTGTCGAGGCAAGATTACAGTTCTGGAACACTCAGTATATGCGCACGCTCATGGAGCCGGAGCAATACCAACTGTTGGAGGGTGCACAGCTGGCCTTATTTATTGGTGAAGCTGAATTCAATGTCTTGACGATCAAGCTGGATCTGAAAAGGTTTGGTGAGGCGCATGTCAGAGAAGCTCTGGCAGCTTTGGAGAATGATAAGGCCGCCGCGTACGTACGAGTGTGCGAGGCAAGATATAAGCTGGCCAAGCGTGGCGGATCTACCACAAATCCAGGTTCGACGACTATTTGCCAGACCAATCGCTAGAAAGCGTACCTACCTCGGGAGAAATAGACCTTTCCTGACTCACGAGGCTGACTGAAGTCCGGAAATTGCTAGGGACGGTCGGTCGGGAGGCTCCATGCTTCTCAACCTAGCGAAGGAGCAAGACAGCGCTGCAAAGAGCTGTTTGAGACGCGACTATACGCAGAGCTTCTGTCGATGCTTCGCGACGCCCCAGGCACGAACGGATGCTTCTGTCTGAATTGTGTTTGCCCCGTTGCAAGTCCAGTTTCCGCAATCCAGCTTGACAGCACAATCGCAAACGCCTTCCTCGTCAGAGTCATATATAGCGCTGCTCGGCGCCTCTTGCAACATCGCACTAACGGGATAGCCTTTTTAAGCTTCTCACATTGGCACCTTGCGGAACAAGATGGAACTCCCGACGATCATCGTTCTGCAACTCCAAGAGCAACTGCTGACGTCCTGGAGTGAAATGTACACCCCGTTCATAAACAAACTCCAGGCCAAGTCGAACGTGCAAATGATATCCACCGTGGAGGAAGCTGGCAACGCGCTTCAGAGCACACCGCCACCAGCAGCGGTCTGGGCCACCGACAAAGCCCTCACCGAGCCCGAGTTCCGTCAGCTAAAGGACCAAGCGGCTGTCTACGTTCGCAATGGCGGTACTATCGTCTTCGGAGCTCGCTTCTCGGGGTCGGACGCTCTATTCAGCGACTTTTCTCTGCCCTGGCGCCTTGACGGCTACTACCGTTCGACTTTCCATCTCAACGCAGCGATGACGAGTGTCCGAAAAACAGGTCTTGCGCCGAGCTACAGCCAGAAAGCCCACCACTTGACGAATGTCCAGCACGAAGATACACTGTACCTGCCTTCTCATTCTTCGAGGCCGCATCCGAGGGTCTTCTTTGATCCCTCGGTTGACTGGCTGAGGCACACGCCGGTGGCTTTGGGGAGCTTCGGGGAGGGTAAGGTGGGGTACATGGGGGATATTAATGCAGAGGTTGATAGTGAGAACGTGCTGTTGGCACTTCTTGGGTTGAGTGATTGAAAGCACGAGTAAGAGCACTTATCGTATCGCGTGGCTTGAATTGTGTGCCATCTGTCGTCAGTCGCAAGGATAGAAATCACAGCGGAGTGTCAAGGTGGCGGGCATAGCAGACGCAAGCCAATCCAAAGTGTACCAGCATAATTCATGCAGGAACATGGCATATTCTCTATTGGTATTGGAATCGCAGGCGAGAGCATATGGCTGTTGCATCGCGGACTTGTAGCTAAGTTGCATCTCACACCCATTCCAAATGGAACTCATCGGCAGTTGCCCTCCGTTACCTTCGCAGCTTAGACGTTAGTAGCACAACATAAGTGAACAAGATAGAAGCTGCACGATACGCCTTCAGCCAGTGAGACGTGTATTACACTGCATACCATAGGCTTCGCCGAGCTTGATTGGAGCTTCATGCAAGCCCAAGCCAATGGCGGGCAGGATTGGAGGTCTAGGCACGCCTCTCTGATAGTCTTGCATCCTTTATGCACGACTGCAGATTTGGCTCCCCTCACACGGGATGTCTGTGGTAGTTAAGAGTGGCATGCTTCCTCCAGCTGTACCTCACTTCGTGAAATTTGTCTAATCAGCTCCTCAGCTTTGAGGCAGACTGGAGGACGACGCTCGCTAGAATCAACAACGATGGCAACAACTCACATGGAGCTGCGAAACAAGGCCGAAGAGCTGCCACAGGACTCTGAGTTCCAAACGAAAGAGGTCGCGCGCCACACCGCGACGCGGCTTGACGGTGATGGCTTCTTCGACGAGTCGCAGGATGGTAACTTGATCGAAACCAAAAATACTCGCGCGGATGCCATGAATATGCAGAGAATGGGGAAAGACCAAGAGCTTGTTCGCAATTTCAAGCTGCTTTCCATTGCAGCTTTTACTGCACTCGCCACTGCAGCATGGGAAATTGGTCTCTTTCTCTTGTCGCCAGGCCTGATTAATGGTGGAAGATCTGGTTTAGTGTACAATACACTCTGGAACTTTGTCGGGTTTGCGCCCATATACTTGAGTATGGCGGAAATGGCCTCGATTGCGCCGATTGCCGGAGCACAGTGCGTGGAAACCATGCGATGTATTGACTCGGTTTTGCTGACGAAAATTTAGATACCATTGGACAAGTGAATTCGCGCCCGAGAAGTATCAGCGCGTCCTGAGTTATATTACCGGCTGGACTTCGACGATAGCCTGGCAAGCGGGAAACGCAATGGGAATCTTTTTGGTCGGCTCTCTCGTCCAGACGATTATCCTCGTCAATAACGAGAATTATGAGTTCCCTTCATGGCACGGAACGCTGCTTGCGATCGCCGCAATGGTGACTGCGTATGTTCTGAATGTATACGGCTCGAAAGCACTTGCAAAATGGCAAATCGCGGTCTTCATCATCCATGTTGCGGCGTACTTTGGGTTCCTGGTTCCGGTCTGGGTGAATGCACCGAAAGCCAGTCACAGCCAAGTGTGGAACAGCTTCGTGAATGATGGAGGATGGAGTAGTATTGGTCTGACCGTTTTGGTTGGACAAATCTCCGGGATTAGCCAGCAAACTGGCATCGACACTGTAAGTTGTTGCTCACTTTCGTGAATGATCAGCTAGCGTGTGTATCTGACGCGAAAATCACAGGCTGCGCATATGTCAGAGGAGGTCCGGGATGCCGCTTACACGATCCCGCGAGCGATGTTAGTCGTCTACATCGTCAACATGCTCATTCTCTTCCCGGGAGTCCTTACAGTCTGCTACGCCATGCCTGACTTGGAAGCCGCTTTGGCAGACAGCACAACCTACCCAGCCATCTACGTGCTGCGTCAGAGCATGAGCGTGAAAGGCATCACAGCCTTGTTGGCTTGCATCTGCTTCTTGCTCACAGCATCCAATGTGGTCTACCTTGCGGCGGTTAGTCGCGATATGTACGCCTTTGCACGCGACAAAGGCTTGCCATTCAGCGACCGGCTTGCATCAGTACACCCGAAGCGGAAGATACCCGTGGTGGCCACGCAGGTTTCATGTGTCTTCGCCACTTTGCTCAGTATGATATATATTGGGTCGCCCGTGGCTTTCTACGCCATCACCTCACTGCTGACAGTCGCGCTCTTGCAATGCTACTGCCTTTCGATCGGCTGCATGCTGTGGAGGCGACTGAACCGTCCAGAGACGATCCCGAAAGCTCGCTTCTCTTTGGGCAGAGTTGGACCTGCGATCAACGCTGCGGCAGTTGGGTATAGCTTGTGGGCTTTCTTTTGGAGCTTTTGGCCGCAGAGCTATGCGCCCAGCGCGGCAGACTTCAACTGGGCAAGTCCAATCTTCGCGGCTGTGCTTGTCATTGCTGGTGTCCACTTCGTGCTTGTTGCAAGGAAACGGTATTTCGGGCCCGTCGTACATGTCAGCGGGAGAGAAATTACGTTTGTAGGGTGCGAAGCATCGATAGGAATGTCGAGCAGGTCGTATTGCTGGGAGACTTTGCCGCTCGGTGATGAGTAACGCAGTCAGTGTACATACGAAATGTGCAGAGCGAGTACGGAAGAATCATTGCATGGTGTCGGCGATGAAGCAAAGCCCTATACATATGTGAGGGTTGTCCAGTTGAGCGCTGCCATGCGTGTGTGAAGACTGGCGGTGGAGAAGACGAAGCCGTGCCGAATAGATTCGCGCAGGGATATATTAATGGAAAGCGGGCCACTTTTCCGCCAAGGGGTCGGTCGTGTACGAGGTTGTGGCATGGTGGAATCACCAAAGAGTCCTTTGGACACTCCCTCGACTTGAGCGTCTGGTATCATTCATCACACCGTGGCATTGACACGGGACGGGATGCTGGTGCAAGTGAATGTGAGGGTGCATTTTCTCCGCAACACGGAAGAAGCGATCTACGACTAAGCTAGCCTGCCGCGGAGTGCAGGGCCTCTTTCCTGGCAGCCAGACGGACGGCAGCAGGCTCTTGGGAGCTGCTTGGCGAATATACTTGTACACTTCGCTGTCGACATCCCCCTCGTCTGCATCTGCAATGTCTGTATAGAGTGCGCTGACAGTCTCCTTCGGCTCATTTCCCTTTGGCGAGCATAGCATAGCATAGCAGAGCAGCTTCGGCAGACGTGACAGCGCCGACCGGATCGGCCTGCTCACACAAGCTCGCGCTCACGTTGGAGTAACACGCCGGCACGATGCCTGGGCGCAACCGGCGAGTCCGACTCCTGGCCATTGCTGCCTGCATCACCACCATCTTCTTCCTGTACGAGCGCAATGCTGCGAGCTACGGCCTGTCACCCACACTGGTCGGCGGTGGAGCGGTGTTGAGGAAGCCGGAGGAGGACCCGCACGCCTACACTCCGCCCAAGACACCAAAGGAGCCGGAGCGCGAACCCGTCTACACGCCGCCCGAGGCACCTGCTGTCCAAGAAGGCCCTGTGGTCAACCCAGACCCGAAGCCTGAAACGATACGAGTCGCCGAAACCCCATCCGAGGGCAAGAAGCCCGCAGCTATCGACGATGCCGAGCCGACGACGACCGAACCAGCTGTGAAGATAGAACAGCCGCTCCCCACTCTTCCCCCGGTTCCGCAATATGAAGACGATGATGAAGATACGGGATATGGCAGATATTTGGAAAGCGACCCCGGCGTTGGAAGGGTAGAGGATCCGCCACATGTGTATAGCTCTCCGCCTCCTGTGCACTGGACCAAGCAGCCGGAGCGGTATCCTGTCACCTCGACAATCCAACTGCCCACCGGTACTGCCGCCCCTATACCTCGTATACAGTCTGCCAAAAAGGGTGCAGATGTGGAACGTCTCAGGGCTATCAAGGAGGCCGCGAAACATGCTTGGAGCGGATATCGGAAGTACGGGTGGGGCTTTGACGAGGTCGAGCCGGTCTCTGGTCAGGGCAAGAACAGTTTTAATGGCTGGGGAGCAACGTTGGTCGACTCATTGGATACACTCTGGATCATGGGACTCAAGGATGAATTCGAGGATGCCGTCAACCAGACGTCTTTCATCGACTTCACAACATCCCCGAGGAATGACATTCCACTGTTCGAGGTTACCATTCGGTACCTTGGGGGACTCATTGCAGGCTACGATGTGTCCGGACAAAAATACCGCGTACTTCTTGACAAAGCTGTGGAGCTTGCCGAGATATTGTACAGCGCATTCGATACGCCGAACCGCATGCCCGAGACGTACTACTATTGGAAACCGCAGTTCGCGACGAATAACCATCGCGCGAGCACTAGGGTAGTTCTGGCTGAGCTGGGCACGCTGAGTCTGGAATTCACGAGACTTGCACAATTGACTAAAGAGCCCAAGTACTACGACGCCATTGCCAGGATCACAGACGCATTCGAAGAGTGGCAGAATCAGACAAGACTACCAGGCCTGTGGCCGATCTCTGTGGACGCTAGCGGATGTGCGAAGCCTGTCGTACTCGCACCGAGCAAGTCTGGCAGCCAGGTCCCCGTTCCAGGAGGCAATACCTGGATGATGACTAGTGAGCCAGTTCAAGGCAGTGCTGACGCAGCTCAGAAGGCTGGGAAAGCGCTGGACAGCACGAGCAGGCACACGCAGGACTTCAAGGGAGACCCATCCGAGGATGTTCCTAACCTCAAGCAAGCATCCGCAGAATTGAACTCGTTCATCGAGGATGCGGAAGACGCGGCATACTCCAAATTGAGGAAGCGTCAGCTCGATGTCGGCGCAGCAGACGACGAAGATCCGGACCTTGTCGCATCCGGGCTGCATAAGTCTGGCACTTCCAAGGGATCTCAAGCAGCAGAAGCAGATACTAATTCAGAAAGTGTGTATGAAAGTACGACGAGTAGTCAAGAGGCGTCAACATGGAAGGAGCCTGAGTGTGTACCTCAAGGACTGCGGTCGCCGAGCATGAACGCTCAGGAAACATTTACGATGGGAGGCCAGAGCGATAGCGTGTACGAATACCTACCGAAGGAGTACTTGTTACTTGGAGGTCGTTTGGACCAGTACAGGACCATGTATTTGGAGAGCATGGAGCCCACGATCGAGAAGCTCATGTTCCGACCAATGACCCCAGAAAATCTCGACATCCTCATTTCCGGGGAACTGACGATTGCAAAAAATTACACGACTGAGGAGTGGTATGAAACTCACATACCCAAGGCCGAGCATCTGACTTGTTTCACGGGAGGCATGCTGGCAATGGGTGGCAAGATCTTCAACAAGCCCGAGCACGTCGAGATCGGCAGGAAGCTGACCGATGGTTGCATTTGGAGCTACAACTCTACAGCCAGTGGCATCATGCCCGAGAGCTTCGTTGCTGCGGCTTGTGCTAGCAAGACCGACTGTCAGTGGAATGAAACGCTGTGGCATGAGAAGCTCGACCCATACATGGAGTATCGCGAAGAGCAGCGGGCCATGTGGGCTGAGCAATACGGTGAGCAGGCGCTGCTCTCGTGGACCACTCCTACTCCAGCGGCCGATCAATCAAATTCTCACACGAAATATGGTAGCCAACAGGGAGGGCCCAGCTTCTACAATTCTGGACAATCACCTGGACATGGCCGCATGCCTGAAAATCTCGTATATGCGAACGATGGGCACCCGAATATCAACACAAAGGACAGTGATTGGACCAAAGTGAGAGACACGAATAGTTTTGGAAGTGCAGAGGGCGCGAAAGCTGGAGCGTCAGATGCATCGCCCGAGCAAGAGATGCAGCTGAAAGACACGAGCAGTTTCGGCAGTCTCAAGAGGAGGCAACTTGATGCTCTCGCACAGCCAGCGGCGTCGCAGCCACAATATGTGCCGACCACAGCGTTTCCCACCGAAGAAAACGAAGCATTGGTCCGATCGTCATTCGCTGACGACTCGGAGGACACGGTCGCAGTGCCAGCTCCCATCCCAGCACCACTCCCCAACATACAAGATGACCAGGATCTTTACGAAGTACCCTACGACCCCTACGTCGCGTCAGCACCAATCTACACTCCGGCACCACCACCAACGCATCACGAATTCATAAAGAAAAAGCTCGAAGACGAGCGTCTGCCACCCGGGTTCGCAAGGTACGACAGCAAGAAATACATCTTGCGACCGGAAGCCATCGAATCCGTATTCTACATGTATCGCATCACGGGAGAACAGCACTGGCGTGATGCAGGTTGGGAAATGTTCGAGGCTGTGGAACGACACACGCGAGTTGAATTTGGGCACTCGGCGATCGATGATATTTCCAAGACACATCCGGAGCATCTTGATGGGATGGAATCTTTCTGGATTGCCGAGACGCTCAAGTACTTTTACTTGTTGTTCGATGAGGAGGACGCGTGGAGCTTGGATGATTGGGTGTTGAATACTGAAGCGCATCTCTTTCAGAGGCCGCAGGAGGCGAAGCGTTCGTCTTCATCGTCGCCGTCGGCTTAGAAAGTGCTGAGAGGGTTTGAGGATGATTGGAGATTGCTTGAGGTGGCTTGGAATGTTTGAGCGAGAGTTGAACGTTGTCAGCTTGGTTCAGCAATGGTCGTGAGGGAAGGATATGTGATACCCCCGAAGGAGGTTTGGGGTCTCGGCATAGCGAAGGTGTTTTCATGATTTCTGTCTTTTGAGGGAGCGATGGCGGGCAAGATGTATTTGCTAGTACAGAGCTGTCGCAAAGCATGATGCATCTGTTCGACCTCACACTGAGTACAAAGGAGATCAGACTGTCCACTGAACCGCCCACAATGCTGACGAGCCTCGATGGGAGCAGGAGAAACGCGAGAGGTTGATGAGACTAGCTTCGAGGCCCCCACCGACACGATCACGCAGCGCTGCTATCGCATCTCATCACATCTCTGGCTCAACACTTCCACGCGCGTGCTGCAAGACCACGCTGAGGAGCGCACAACTCTACAGCTCGGTCAGATCGGTTGTCACCTGACGAACAAGATGCATCACATTGCCTTCCGGTGAGCTTCCGAGAGCGCAGTATAGCGGTTCGGAGCTTCGTCCGCCGGGACCCAGACTCTCGTTTTCTCTCCGAGTCCAGATGGTGCAGATAGGAGTCTCAGATACTGCCGATCTGAGGCATGGCACGGCATGGCGATACATCACGCGCATTGCTAGCGAGCCGGAGGATATGGATCGTTGGGAATCGGTCGCACAGTAGGGATGGGCGAGGTGAGGCGAATGGGAGTTCGAGGGATTGCGATCAGATCATGTTGTGCGAGGGCGGGATGAGGATGTGAAGATGGTGTGTGAGCGCGCGAAACGAGATGAGGTGCGGGATCTCGATGAGCCGTGTTTCTTCGCAATCGAGGGCAATCTTGATTTCTGTGCCGCGTCTCGCAGGGATGGGGTGAAGTCGTAGGAGGGCATTGGTTGGGGGGGTGGTCTATCATCTGTGCGTCGGGTGGGCGCAGCAGATCTCGGTGTGGTTGTACAGATCTTGACAGGATGCGCAGGTGGTCCGCAGGAATGCTCTGGGACATGGGCAGGTGGGGTGCGTGTTCATTCGGAGCATTGGGGGGCAGTCGGTTTGAGATCCTGAAGAGGCAATCGTACTTGATCGTCCGCACCTCGTGGCTACGCGCGTGGTGGGTCGTGCAATCTGCAGGCCGTGTGCGTGTGCGTGTGCAGCAGTGCAGTGGGAAAGAAATGCCTCGCCAGCGGGGAGGGCGTGGTGCGACGACTGCCCATTCGGAAGGTGTGGAAGTCGAGAATGCAAGCGCCAGCATGAGCGATCGCACGGCAGCAGACCCTCCACCCTGCTCCTTGCTGTGCTCGCAAATCTGCCTGCCCAACGCCGCTGTGACATGCCGTGACCAGATCTGGCTGCCATGTGCCGTGGCGTTCCCTCCCTCGGAGTCCCTCCTAGCGACCACTGCAGCGCTGCCGCTAATGACGCTGTGCGACATTGGAAGCCGCTTGCGTTGGAAGTGATGCGGACCGGCCGCTGAACACTCACGCACCGACCCGCGATCGGAGCTCATGGGGAGCAGTCTGGCAACGATCGAGCAGGAATGAGAAGAGTCGGAAGAAAGGGAAGCGTCGGCAGTTCGTCCGGAAAGGAGAAGCAATGCAATGCCATCGCCCTGCTCTCGCCCTCGCCCTCGCCCTCGCCCTCGCCTTGCCGTTGCTGTCCGTTGTGCCACCACCGGCCTGCCGCGAGGCCGTAGCGCCGGGCCCCGATCTGACATGTGAGATAAGCGAGAAAGTATGTTTCGTCTTCCCGCCCATCATCGCCGCCATGGGGCAGAGCGTTGCGAAGCGATCCCCTGTCCAGCCTAGCGCTGATGCAAGAAGATCGAAGATGAGGTCGACATCTGGCGTCTGGGCGACTCCGCTTCTGCTGGCGAGCATCAGAGCCAGAGCCAGACCGGAGCCTCTCACGTCCGGCAGCACTTCCGCCGCGATCTCCCAGATCTGTCGGAGGCGCTCCTGATCATGGCCTGCATCTCGGAGGAATGTTGCGACGGCTCGGCGGGCTACCTTGGCACACACCGGGCCTTTCTCTGCGCCCACTTCGTACGGTACGAACAGACACTGTGCAGCGGTATTCGTACGGCTTGCGAGTTTCCACTCACGTACCCGAGCTCTGGACGACATGAAATTCTTTCTCGGCTCGACGCTGGACCGCTGGTCCACTCTTCGTGCCGTGAGCCTTGAGCACGCCAAACGTCACAGCTCGCCGATGGATGCGCCACAATGGGCTGCGCCCAAGAGAGCAGGAGATCGAAAATCATGGAGATTCCCGCAGGCTAGCGCCGTGCGGCGGCGTGCCAGCGGGGACAGATCTCGAGTCTATCTCGTACCACCGCCTACGGCGCCAATCACCATCTGTGGAACAGCACGACTGGTGCTGTCTGCAGCGCCTCGGGGACCATTGGGACGGCCACTCGGTTGTCATCCTGCTGGTGGAGGTGCGAGCGGGCAGAGAGACAGGCATGCGCCTGAGCCGTGCAGCTCCCTTCAGCGGCCGGGTCTAACGATGGCCAGGGGAGCAGAGCTCGCGAATCGCTGCCCCGTAGGCTCGTAGCCAGTTCGTGGACGGAGGCGTGCACTTTATCTCTGCCAGAGCGCCGCCTCGCACGCTGCATCCTCCACCCACCCACCGCTCTCACCACCGCTCTCTCCACATCACAGCGTCTGCACCATCCCGCCGCAGCGACGTTTGTGATTCGACAGACACGACGACGAGACCCCGCCGTCGCACGCTGGCCTCCGATACCAGTGCACCACAGCTCGCCACCGCTATCGCCCCGCTTCTCACGAGCACTCATCCTGGAGCTCGGGACATCGCTACCGCCAATCGCCTGCTACGCCCGTACGTCCTCCTCACTCACCACCTCCCTCTCGTGCACCTCTCCGCCCATTCGCATCGTCTGCTGTCTTGGTGCGAGCGGTACACTGATGAGTCCTAGCCTGCATTCACGTGCAATCACGACCGCTGCCACTGTCACTGCCACTGCCGAGCTACAGCCATCGGCCACCATGCCGCCAATCCGCACCATGCCGATTGCGAAGCCCATTCGCACGGAGCGCACTCACGAAGAGAACCAGGAACGGTTGGTACTGTCGCTTCCTGATCCCCACGCAGCTGCTGACCTTCCGATAGAGCCTACATTGCTGCATCGCGACGAAGCGACCGAAGCCTGGAAGCGCGCGTCGAATCCGCTCGACGAGCATCCGAGATCCACAAGAAACGCACAGGCCGATCACTACGCGTCCGAGAAGAGGATGTGATGAACGAAGAGATGTACGAAGAAGAGGATGATGACCTGCCCATGCAGTTCCGGAGAATCAACGCATTGAACCCGGGCTTCGCCTACAGCGCTTTCAACGAGCGAGTCAACAGCTACCTGCAAGGACAGATCGGAGTCCGACACTACTTGCACCAAGCAATATACCAGGCCAACCAAAACTACACTGCCAATCAAATGTTCAACCCCATGTTGCAGCAAAGCGGCCAGCAAGCGTGGCAGATGAACATGCAAAATGCTCTGCCTGCCTCTGCCCACGCCCGGTCGGCATCGATGGCCACACCACAGGCCTTCACGAGCCAACAACAGCCATCACCAGGTGCGAAGCCGACGTCGCCAAACCCATCGGATGCGCAACGACCAGCCTCCACTGCTGTTTCACCTGCTGCCAGGTCATCAACCGAACCACGAAGACGACAGAGCTCCAGCTCAATGACACCGGCGTCGATGGCAATGCAGCCACAGACTCCCGGACTACCAGCACATCCTGTGCAATCGCCATCTCTCGACGGTCCATTGACACTTCAGCTTGAGCCCAATGTACAGCAGCTGGTAGATGGTCAGCAGGCAGCGCTTGGCGTGCAGCCATACATGATGTCCAGCGGAGTACCCATGCCATCCATGAGCTACTCGTACAACCCCAACGGCAAGTCAAGTAAGCGTGGTTCTCCTGTCAGCGCTCAATCTGGATTGCAACAGACACTCTCACCATACAACATGCACCACGACCTCTCATCACAGTCGCTCTTCCAGGAACCCATGTCAGCCGCGAGCGCGCCAGGTGCACTCGACTACAACTTTGGCTACGACATGCTCAGCAGTGACTTCGGCGCCAACTACAACACCGGCGCCGACTCCAAATACGCATTCGATCTGGACTTCAGCAGCGGTCATCACACAGGAAACGCAAGCAACAGCGGGTCGGTTACACCCGCCGGCCTGGAGGCGAGCTGGAATCCCGACGACTTCTTCAACTACCCAGCATCTGGTGAATGAGGTTGAGCAAGCTACCACAGCTAAATGACGCAACATCACACCGCATGTGCAGTTCCGTCGACCAAGAATCACCGGCGCGGTTCCGGTCATGCACGTCTCACTCATGAGCCAGTAGCGGTCCCGCAAGGCTATCACTACTAGACCTGTCATGGCAACGCTCTCGTACAGAACAGCCGCGAGGATCTTCGATCATCGGCACATGCCAGCTGGCCGGGACTATGAAGAGTTCGACCGGCCGGATTCTGCCGCATCCACTGTACCACTAAGAAAATCGCGTCGATGTGTATTATTACGATGAGAATACCGGGGAGAAATGTCGCCAGAGGGACAACAGGCGCGGAGGAACGGATGCACGGATGGGGGAAGATGACGAAGAAACGAATCTCATTAGATACCAAACTCACAACATGTGAGGAGTTTTGGGCGTATGTGGGGAACAAATGGAAGGAAAGCAGGCCTGCGAAGTATTTATCGCGGCTCAATTTTAGACAACAAATGAAACAATCAATTCCGCTCATTTGAAGAGTATTCGAGCGTAGAAGCAACTCTCTTTTAATCTCAATGCTCATTCACCGTTCTCACGTCGCATTGTCGACTTCTCGAGTGATGCCCGTGCACACAAGCCTCACTACGAGTCTTTCGCAATGCTAGGCTGGGTCGCATTCAGAGGAACCTCTCGGTCGGTATTCGAAAGATCAGCTCTGCATGTCTGGTGTTCAACTTCTACTACTACCACTGACGGGACCGAAGAAGTACGTCTGCATGA
>PNEN01000443.1:2052-34033 GCA_002933655.1 Cercospora berteroae | reverse complement strand
GCGTATTCTACAATATTCTACTTGATGAGATTGAAGGCCTGAGGATTAACTGATTCATGGGTAACCAAGATAGAGCATAGAGGCTTCAGTCCAGTTGCCTTTTGCATACACAATACTACTGTATCACGATATCTACCTCACTGCGCTGTCCATTTGATCACCACGACGACGACCTCATCCTCCACAAATCCAAATCATCTGCCATCCTGTGGTCCTTCAGCCTCATGGCTCATGCTTCCTGATGAAACCTGGTACGCTCCACTAGCAGGTACCAAGCAAAGGAGTCCCACAACGTTTGACCCAACCGACCCCCCCGAAAAAAAAATCCGTTCTCGTGGCAGTTTGTCCGAATCAGGCAGGAGCCTTCCAAATATTTTCCTACTCATGTCAAAGCTTGTGCGCTAAAGCCCATGCAGCCTGAAGAGCGTTTCTATGGCGCAGGAATCAGTCAGAATGACCTCACAAGCGCGTGCGACGCGTAGCTTTTGGTTTCGCGTGTCTTATTACCGTTGTTCTTACTTTGCTGGAAAGCTTTCGTGGAAACAAGCGTGTATCGCTGACGCTGTCGCTGTCGGCTGGGCCAGACTAAAAAGAGCGAATTGGAGAGATTACTGATGGTGCGCTGCTCGGTGCCGTGGAGTGAATGGAGCTGGAAGTGCTGAGATCAGTAATTCCATGACAGTAGTGGAGGCGGGATGATGATAGTGGAACGAGCGCTCGCTGGAATCGAGAGCTGCATCTGGTACCCTTTCTTGGTAAGCTGTGATAGTTGCTCAGAAGTGCCGGGCGGCCTCTGTTGCTGCGCATGTGTGAAAACATCTCATGTCGTGCGCTACTGGTTGATGCTGGACGCCGTGAATGCGACGAATGCATGGCACATATTCTGCTGCAACGCTCTGCGCCATTGCGGCTTTTCAGGTCCATAGGGAAAGAAGAGCATGTCGCCCACGAGGATGTGCCTGGCCAGTCCGAGTCCATGTCTTCAGTACGCGTGCGCGCGCATTGTCACCCTGTTCCCAATTCCAAAGAGTCGGAATCGTGTGCAAGCAAGCAAGTGGAGAGTCGCTGGCATGTCCTGGGTCTCGTTACGTGGAAGCTTCGTGATGACCACAGTTGCATTTCTGCTGACCACAGATTTGGACCAACGCCTGGAAAACGGAATCGCGCGGAGTTGTCCATGGAAATTGTTGTAGTACATATGCAAAATGTCGAGCAGACACTCTTCTAACGGCAATGATGAACCAGACTTAGGAGAGCCTCTCGACGCAATAAAGCAACCACTCGAAGCCGCTGCCGCAGCAGACGAAGCTACAACGCCGATAAGAATGAGCATGAATAGTGTCACCATAGCCGCGCTCTTTACGCCGCTATTGTTGGTTCTTGTACTTGCTAGTCTCACATTTTGCCTTGTTCGCCTGAGGAGGAGAAGGTACTCGTCCATGACCAATTGCGCACGAAACTGGCAGCAAGAAGCTGACGGCGCAGCAGTCACCGAGTCGAAACGAGTAGTCTCCCTCGCACAGCCACAGCAGTCCCACCACCTCAGAATGAGCGCCAGCGACGAGAAATAGAATCGGAAGTCAGTGAGCCTTGGGTACCTTCAGTGACATGGTGGTGGACGGACTGGTGGCGACCGACGAATAACCAGGAGTCTCACGGCGCGCGTGTAGCCAACATGCACACCGTCGATCAGCAGAACGATGATGTTGAGTTGGGCGAGCGAAATTACAGCAAAAGTTCGAGCGAGGTCTCCTCACCAATCGCGCACCCAGCGGCTGTCCAGATTCCAGGACTTCCAAGTTCTAGAGGCCAAGTGTTTCGTCCCATAAGTCCTGCATCAAGTGAAAACAGTTCACGCTCCCGACCAGAGACGATTCGTGATGTGTTGTGGTGGGAAGGCGTGGAGTGGGAGGAAGGATCGAGGACACGTAGCGCCAACTAGCCAGTCATCGAACGCATGCATTCGCGAAAGTTCGAGTCGTTTCAGCGACGACACGTCGACACTATTGCTCGCAGCTCTCTTGCAAAGTGTTCATTGTGTCAAATGTGACTCGAAACGTCGCCAGTCATGATGTCTGTCTGTGTTGAAGAAGCTTGTGCCTTTGCTAAAGTTGCAACCCATTCCGCAACCACAATTTGCAGTAAAGTTTCGCGTTGCACTTCGCAACATTTACTGCAATGGCAACAGGCATTAAGAGTTCGTCAAGACAAGACGGCGCACAGCCCAATCGTGCGCAACGGCGACGGAATTCGAAGGTCGAGAGGTCCAGTACGAGAAAAACCACTTCCAACCCCAGGTCCACAAATCTCACCAAGCTTCCGACGTGGATGAAGATTGCCATCGCAGCGATCGTCTTCACGTACTGCGGCGGTCCCAGTCTGCTCGAATTCGTCGCCGAACAGTCCAGAGACAAGCCGCAGTGGTTTCTGGCCCTCGTTCCTCTCGTGGTTCTCAGCGTGGCAAGCTATGGTTGGTGGTCTTGGAAGATCGCTGGTGCGGCCAGGGCAGCGAAAAGGTTCCCAGGTCAAGGTGTCAGTCCGATGGAGAGGGTGCATGGCAGATGGAGGACCAGACGAGCAGGGCCGAAGTCTTCGATGCCGTTACACCAGGTATCAGAACATCTGAAGGCACGAGAGCCAAGCACAAAGTACACCACGACCGTCCTGCAACCACCACAGGCATCGCCTCGAGAGCGGGACCAGGTCGTTGTACCTCAAGTGAGCTCGGTATGAACGACGCTCGTCGATCATCACGATGGCGAGCCGGAAAGAAGCGAGTGGGTGTTGTAGTATCGGCATCCAGCCATAGACAGTCTGCATGCGATGCATGTGTGGCCGGCCAGGCACTCTCTTCCTGTGTAGGATCCGCGCAAAGACTCAACGAAGGACCAGGTCCGTGTCCAGGTTCAGGTCCAGGTCAAGATCCATAAGCTCGACATCCAGTATATCGTCCAATCCACAGCTTTTTTCATTATCAACCTCTTTCCATCCGTCCTTCATATCCTAGTCCTTCATCTGCCTCCGCCTCTTCAATCCTCCTTCCTCTCCCCATCGGCCAGATAAACCTCCACCCCAAACATCCTCCCCACAACCCACGAATGCCCGGCCACAGAAATCGGTCCTCCCCTCCAAAGCGGCAGAACCTGACTCCGATCTTTCCTCCTCTGCTCCAAATCCCTAAACACAGTCCCCCTCTTGAAGCCCTCCACATCCTCTCCCTTCACCAAACCCGTATGCACATCCGCCGCCAGACTCCATAGCCCCGTGCATTCTACTACGCCCATGATGCCCAAGTTCTGCTTCCTGGCTTCGCCAACAAGTTCGGAGCATGTGTAGTCCTTCTTTTCGTCGACTTGCAGGCCCTCGAGAGGGGTGGTTCGCCAGGAAACCTTCGGAACGAAGACGGAGAGGCTGAAGAAGCCGACGTTGCGGAGGAAGAGGTGACGGCCGAGGGCTACAGCAAAGGCTACGGGAAAGTCCAATCCAAGGGCAAGGTTGCCTTTAATGCTATCCTGTAACCGGATCGTTTGGGAGTCGTACGGGTTTCGGTTCGAGTAGAAGCTGAGGAGACGGTGGAAGGGCGGGACTTGAAAGTCGGAGGGCTGCGCGGACGAGGACATTTGGGGCTGTTCCTTACAGCGGATGAAGGGGACAAGGTTTCGGAGGGCACGAGGACTTGTATGAAATGGGCACGCCGGACTTCGGAGAGGACGTTTACATTGCACGAAAGAGGTAAACGGCAGGCCATGTGTGATCAATGCTTCCGCTTCGTCGACGTCACGATGTGTTGTGCTACGCGCCGTGATGAGATATACGCGCCGCGACACGGTGAGAACTCCGGGGGAGAACCTCACTTCTATCTCGTGCCTATGCCATTGTGGTCTGCTCTGTATGAAAGTGTGTCCTTGTCTCATCCATTCGTGCCATTATCACCCATCTTCATCATGCCAATCACTGCTCCAAGTACAACGTGGATCTAGATGCGGAAGGCCGCAGCGACCGCGACCAGGACCAAGAGCAGCGGGCTTGATGTTCCAGCGGCGGCGCCAGTGTATGGCACGATCGATTGAGATGGGCTAGTACCTGGAGTGGTGGCCTAAGACGTGTCAGCGCTTTGCATTCCGTAATGAGCGTCCTCTAAGCGCTCCCAAATGATGCATTGCGATGCAACAGCCGGACAAGACTTACCGTCGACAAAGTACCATTCAGCGAGCTGGTCGGAGCACCAATGCTTCCGGACACAGTAGTGTGCGCGACAGTCTAGAAGTTTCAGCACGACTATCTCATCGCAGGTTCTTGAAGGACTCTTACGCTGTTGGCAGAAATGGTTGAGCCACTAACAGTGCTCGAGAAGTTGGCCGGAGCGGTCACCGTGCTGAAGACGAATGAGGTGTACTTGACGACGGTAGTGGTCGCCACTGCGCTGGTTGTCTCGGGAGATCCGAGAGTCGTATGTAGTGGCACAGGCACCTTTGGCGGTGCAGTCGAAGGAGCAGCCGTGGAGGAAACAGCAGGAGAGGAGACGGCGGCGGTCTTGGTGACGGTTACAGTCGAGCCGCTGGAAGTGGAGGCAGTCGTTTCAGTCGAGAGGCCGAGAGACGCAGTGACTGGGCAGATGGTCGTGGTCTTATCGATGACGGATGTCAAAGTCGGGCAGTCGGTGACATCTGGGCCGCAGGAGAACACAGTCTGGACGCGAGTCGAGTAGACGACTGTCACCCCGTTGGTGACGGCCGCATCTGAAGTTCAATTGTCAGCTTCCGCACACGGCAGCAAAATCGGACAAGTATTCCGCACCAAAGTTGATGGAAGCGCTGTCGGCCACCACGGTGCCTGCGAACAGCGCGGCGAGGATCATGTTGAGGTGCATGATGGCGGCGAACCTCTGGCCGGGATGCTGTATGTGATGGGCGACGGCGACAAGAGGTGCAAGAGAGAGCGTGCGGCGACGAGGTTGCAAAAGTTCAAGCAGGCAACAAGACGAGCTGAGAAAGTGAGATGGAAAGAACGTTGTTTGCTTCGTAAACACAAACGTCAGCGATCACGGATCTCGGCAAGCCCCGCCGCGAGTGCTGAAGTGAAGGCAAGTGCCAGCACTTGAAATTGAGCTTCCAACCTCGCTCTCTCTATCCCACAACAACATCGACTCGCAGAAACTCCGCGCCGCCAACATGGGCGCCTTGATGGATACCATTCGGAACGAGCCAATCGAGCGACTGGTGGAAGCCATCGTGCCGAGAGCGTTCCTCCCATACAAGACACAAGCGACCTTCCTGAGCGAAATCGGTCAAGCTGATCCAAGTCCACCTGGCGAAACCTGCTGCTTCTGTCGTGACTCTGACCACCAAGCCTTCAGCATTCCGGTTGGTGTCACTACGCACAATCGGCTTCTCAAGGAGACACTGACGCTGATAGCCATGTAATCACCAAGTGTGCTTGAATTGCATCCTCAAGACCATGCCCCAGTACGACAATCGCTGCGGTATCTGCCGCGCATACTGGTGAGTATCGTCATCCGCGCAACACTTCCTCACTTGCTGACTCTCTCTCCGGGTACGGACCTTCCCCGCCGCCCAGCATCACCACCTCGTCGGATTACCTCCGTTTCGTGACCAGAGATCGCTCCCTGCTTTTCTACGCGGCCGTCACCCTTTTGGCCTTCAAGAATATCTTCTTCTCAACTTGGCCTCACATGTCTGCCGATCTTCCGACGATGATGTCGTTCGCGTACCTCTGGCTGTCGCGCCTGTCTCACGACCCTATCATGTGGGACTTTGCTTGGCACTTCTTTTTCAAGGAGGAAGGACGCGTTTCTTACCCGAAAGTGTTGGGCACATGGACTTTCATTGTCATCCTTGCGAATGTGGTGTTCATGATTTCACAACATGCCATGCTGGGCTACATACAGGAAGTGACAGGCGGCTGCAAGTCCTGCGTCAGGTACTAGGTGAAGCGCCTTTCTCCGAAAAGAACACGGCTTGCCAGCTACCAGGGTTAGCAATGGCCAGAAATGTTCAGCGAGATAAAACGAAGCAATCACGCAGAAGCCTTTCTCCAAGTCCTTCAAGGCTTCTCTGCTCGTCAGCTTGGCCACTGAGGCAAATGTAGCATGGAGGCTTGTACACTTGAATGACAAGAGTTCGTCAGATGTGCACTTTCCTTCACTTCCAATGCGCGCGCAGGAAACTGCTTTCACTCCGGCGTCTTGTGATGAAGGTAGTCGCGTCCAAAAGCACCTTCTCCCTACAGGAAGTTATGACCAAACATCTCAATGACTCCTGCTGGCTTTTGAGGTTTGTCGCGGAAACTGCGTGTTGGCAACAGGTAAGGAAAGTCTTGTGCAGGCAGCTTCTGTGGCCATGTCGTCCAGTCCAACTCAGCTTCTCCTGCTGTTCCTCTACTTCATCTTCCAGACTCGCATCATCAACGAAACACAGCAATATCACACAGCAGCATACATCAGCGGTACACCCGGCCTTATTTGCCGAACACACACACAACATTTAACATGCATACATTCAGCATCATCGCGGCGGCTTTAGCACATGGAGCTGCAGCTCTGGATTCTCCAACAGCGCTGGACTCCCGCTGCGAAAAGAAATGCAGCGAAAAGTTCGTGGGTGGAAAGCCACTGAACGATTGCCTCAAGCGCTGCAAACATGGTGAGTGGGCCCGCTATGGCATCCGCGACTCATCCTATACTGACACGTTCCAGCCCTTTTGCCAGCATGGCCACATCCCCCTCTTGCACTTGAGGCTGCAGCCTTGGAATCTACGACAATGCCAATCCCTGGCTGCGACAAGAGATGCAGGGATCGTTTCACTGGTGACAAACGACTTCGAGGTTGCCTCAAGGACTGCAGTGGTGGTGAGCAAGCATGCTGCGACGTTCGCGACTCTCGCCATACTGACATACACAAGGCCATCCTCCCGCACTTGAGGCTGTAGCCTTGAAGTCTACGACAACCCCGACCGGGAGCTGCGAAAAGCGATGTACGGATTGGTTTGCCGATGGAAGGATACTCGACAGTTGCCTCGAATACTGCAAGTCCGGTGAGCAAGCATACTGTGCCACTTTGAGACGCCCGATACTGAGAAGTCCAAGTCTCTGGCACGCTTACTGTGCGTGACGCCAGTCCAGCCACCATCACGGTTGTCGAGACCTTGATCTACCATGAAACGATCTGCCCGACTACGCCGCAAGAGAGCACCTCTGCCCCCAGAACTCAGTCCACCTTGCAAAGCACGCAGCCTCAGAGGTCGAGCAGCCAGTCAAGTGAGCCACCGGTCTTTCCAACGTATCACACTTCTCGCGCGTCGACCACAGAGCCCTCGCCATCTGTTGCTACGACTTTGTCTCAACCAACACCAGTCCCAACGACTGCGAAGAGCACTGCAGTACCGGTCCAGAGCACCGAGGTACCAACCTCGCTGTCATCTGAGCCGAACAACAACGCATCGAAGAGCACGACCGAGTCGTCCAGCAGCGCGGAACAGACTCCCGAGCCCACTCCTGCCGAAGAGCGGCCACAAGAGTCTCAGCCTACTGTTGCAACGGGTGGTGGATTTGTACACGGAGCCAGCTTTGCCGCTGTCCTCATGGCCATCGGGGCCATGCTGTGAGCATTTGTAGCATTCTTGCGTATCGTAGTCTCTTGAGAGTTCCATGAATTGAAGCTTCTGTTCTTCCAGCATCTCGAAACTCTGTCTTGGTCGGTTCACATGTGCATGCCTAAATTGAATTGGTCATCGTATTAGACTGCTCCGTGTCGTTCAGTAGTCTTCTCAATCAGAGATCAGCTGGAGACAAACGCGAAGTGAAGAAGTCGCGTCTCGCGCACGGACCAATACTTGGCTCGGGACGATGACATGGCCGTTGCAGCTGCTGCCGATCCGCCAGCTTTCCTTTGACGTGCCAACCGAAGCAGCTGCCTGCGCGAAGCATCGACACCATACGAGCACATTCAGCCAACATTCGGCAGCCATTCAGAAGGACCTCTTGACTGATGGTCACGAACATGGAGCGCTTACACGTGTTCACATCATAGCCACCGAGCACAAGCGAACCCGAACGAAGCGCATCAGACGCCATTCAAAGACTTCTGGACACGATACAACGATGCGGCTCGCATACTACGCTGGCGCCAGCACTTTGGCGGCGGCAGCATGTCTTCTGAAAGCCTTCTCACAACGACCGAACTTCTACTCGGCGACCGTTTATCTCTCGCAGTCCAATGCCTGCCTCCTCATCCTCACGAACCTGCTGCTCTTGTTAAGCACCTCTTTCCTCTATCTCCTCCAGCGCCTACTCTATGGGCCCCTCCGACCAATTGAAATCGAACAACTGAGCGAAAAGGCCTGGTATGCTGTACTCGACACTCTGCTCGCTATGCCGAGCTTTAGAGAGGACGTCGGCGGCAGATTACTGGTCATGTTTGTGCTTCTCCTCGCAGGCAAGGTGTGGGGTTGGATCGGAGAAGGAAGAGTGGACGTGTTGGAGCAGGGACAAGTGATGGGAGGTGCCAATAATAATTTGTTCCATGCACGACTCGCCACGAGCTTGCTCATCTCATTGGCATTCGCGATCGGCATGTTCAAATACTGCTTGGAAGTGGTGATCGAGGACCCGAGGCCTGGCATGATGGTTATATTCACCTTTGAATTTGCCATTCTGTGTGTCTTCAGCTTGTTCACGGCGATCAGATATGGCCTTGCAGTTTGGGAGATTAAAGTAACCAAGGAGCAGACTGTGGCCGCCATCGAGCAGAGGAAAGAGGAAATCAAAGCCGAAAGAGAAACAGCAATCGCGAAGGCAAGGGAGGAGGATAGAGAGATACCGACATTCGATGAGCCGATCGATGTGGACGAAAATGAAGTCGATGTGCCGGGATGGGAGGACAAGAGAAGGGTGCTGTTCGTCGTGGAGGTGGTCACAGACTTTGTCAAGCTGGTCATCTACATCTTCTTCTTCACGGTCAGCGTCACCTTCAACGGGCTTCCCATGCATATCATGAGGGACGTCTACATGACATTTACCAGCTTCAGTAAGCGAGTGACGGACTATATGGCGTACAGGAAAGCCACGAGCGATATGAATACGAGATACCCAGACGCCACGACGGCAGAAATCAGAGGCGACGCATGTATTGTGTGCAGAGAGGAGATGGTCGCCTGGGCTGAAGGGGAGCCACAAGCTGCTGCACCAGGCGCGGGTGCAGATGGACAACCAGCTGCCGCACCAGCTCCAGCTCCGGCACGAAGGAGGGAGGAAGGACTGCGCGCAAAGAAGCTTCCTTGCGGACACATTCTGCATCTGCGATGCTTGAAGGCATGGTTGGAGAGACAGCAAGTATGCCCAACATGCCGACGACCTGTGGTAGCAGCAACGCCTGCTGCTGGGAACGCAGGAAATGCCGCTGCTCCAGCTCAAAATGGCCAGCCTGGACAGCAGCCGCCAAGACCGCGAGGCAGAATATTCAATCTCGGGCCACTGCGCATAGGAATGGTGAACGCGCCGCGAGGGCAAATACAAAACGTCCTCAACCAGATTAGGAATGGTGACGCACTGGATCCAGCAGGAAATCCCGTCGCAGGCGGCGCGGGTCAGCAACAGCCAGCTGCTGGACGACCATGGAACGTAGGGTCGCAAGTGCCAACGCATATTCAACTGCTCCAGCTCGAACAAAGAATCGTGCGGGAAGCCCACAATCTGGGCATCGAGCAACAGCAACTGAACACCTTGCGCATGATGGAAGTCGAGTTGGCAAGACTACGTGCACAACACATCTCGGCTCCGCCCACTGGCACAATCAGATACCCGATGCCAGGCTTTTCGCCGCAACATCAGCTGCTTCCCAGTCAGCTGCACGGCAATCCGAGTCAACAGATGAGCAGTGGGCATGAGCACCTTCCGCCAGGTATGGTGTTACCAGAGGGCTGGACTGTCCTTCCGCTGCAGCCCGCGACAAATCTTGCTGCTCCCCAGCAGAACATCGGCTTATCGGGCCAACGTAATTCCAACACTGCCGGGACAGCGCAAGCCGCATCGCGCGCTCAGGATTCAGCGTCTGCTCAACCTGAGATTGCAAGCTCGCATGCTCCAGCATCGATGTCGCAGAATGGAGTTCAACCGAGTAACCCAGATACACAAGGTCCAGTTGACGAGCGAGGATCGCCGCTCTTCGTACCGACGAACACCTCATCCACGCAAGAAAATGCAACAAGTACGCACCAACCCAATGGTGCTGCGTTGCGTGCTGCTGAAGAACGAGGGGAATCCGCAGGTCGTAAATGGGCGGCTGCTTTTGCAAGCTCCAATGACTCGGCTTCTCTTCCGAACACATCCACACGTGGCCGGAGTGCGGCCGGCTCGCCAGGACTAGGAGAGCTCGTATCTGGTACGACGCCCAACCAAGCGCCTTCGCAAACAGAAACGCAGACACCATGGAATGACAGCGGTTGGTCGTTCAATGATCAGTCTCAGCGAGATTCCCAGCCCGAGGTGAAGCAGTCAACGATGTCAGTCAACCCCTCGTCACCGATCACTCAAAGTGCAAGCCGGGACGATCCTGAGCAGAGTCAAAGCTACAGTGGCAAGGGCAAGGCTAAAGCGGTAGAGATGGAAGACGTCCCAGATCCAGAGGCTTGATATGAATACCTTTCGTGTATTGAATACTTATTGGCATTCGCTCGTGCAAGAGCAATGTAAAGGTATCAGGTCATCGTGCAGCGTTTTTATAGATGAGATACCACTTTTTGATCACGACAGGAAGTGATTGAACGAATGCAAAGCACTTTCCAGATCAGCCATCTTGCTGGCAAAAAGTTCTCAGGCATTTCTCAGGCCAACAAATGACGCAAATGACAGTGGTCCGAGCCCAAACCCTAACATGGGGTGACATTGCTCGTACGGTGGATCATAAGTTGTTGACTACTTCAAGGTTTGTTGTTGCTGCTAAGCAGCCAACTTTCGCTTCACTCGATACAGTGACATGGGAGGCGAACGACAACGACGACAGTAGGACAATGTCCACGGGCCGCCTGGTCGCAATCACGCACTGTTTGGTCTTCATCTCCATCAAATTTCCAAGTCTACTCCAACCAATTCCGGCTTTCGTCTTGCGATGCGGGATTGCTTTCGCTCTCCATATTCTGGCGTACTGGGCACTCACAATTGCAGCTGAGGGAACCAAGATTTCGACAATTCAGGCAAAGACCATCACAGAATATGAAAAGCGCAAAGGTGCGAGAGATGTCATGCCAGACGTAAAACAAATTGGCTGGATCGCTGCAGTTTATTCTCTGGTTTTACCGTATTTGAGCCCGGAGATACATCCATGGACTGAGTCGGTGGTGCGTGTGTCGTGCTTCTTTCTGGCTTGCAAGGTCGTGGATTTGGTTGCGTTGAAAGCACAGAAACCGCCGAAGTTGAACTCGAAAGGTGGGAAGAAGGATGTTGTTGATATGCGGAACTGGAAAAGGAAATTGGAATACGTTGCCCGGCTCTTCACGGAAGCGAGGTATGCTTCATTCGACATCGCGATTGATGACAAGTCGGAGCGAAAAGTGTGGCGAGAGAAACATTCAGCGAGGTACGAATCTCTCTGGATCTGGGGACCTCGAATCATCATCCCGATCGCGGCGTTGCGTTTCTCGATTGCGGAACTGCAGATATTATTGGTTCTGGTTATCATCAATTGGGGATTGGAGTTCGAGCATGCTATTCTGCATCCTTATTGTCCTAATTACATGTTCCTTGCTCCATTCGCTGCTTCTGGTATGGCGGAATTTTGGGGCGTACATTGGCATCAAGGAGCGCAGAGTTGGCTGATATCCGTGGGATTCCGGCCTTCAAGGTGGGTTGCTATGAAAATTCTAGGATGTTCAAAAGACGTTGGAAATGCAGTGGGTGTGCTAGGGACTTTTGCACTGAGTGGACTGTGGCATGCGTGGTGTGCTGCAGTGCTGAGTGAACGTCCTTGGATGACTGGGACCAGCATGTTCTTGGTCTTCGTATCCCAGGGTGTAGGATGTTTATTGGAAAGGAAACTGTGGAAGAATCGTGATCCGGATTGGACCATGAAGATGATAAGCTGGAGTTTTGCGATCGAGTGCGGAGCCTTGTGGCTGCGATGCATGGTTCCGACACTCAAGGAGGGAGTGCTGTTGATGAGCTTGCGGTGAAGAACATTGGAGATTTTGTGTCGTTCGGATCGCGATGGAGAACGGAGAGTATTGAGTCAAGGCGCTGGACCACTGCTCAACTGCCATTCAATTATTGAGGTCCCTACGGAAATGATGTCGCAAAAATGCCCTGCATCAACGATTCAGATCATCAGACTCATTGCAATGAAAGCCAGTCTCGGGAGGAGGCAAGCGGAACTGGGGTCGTGCTTATGATAGAGTTCCTGTGCGGAAAATTCATGGCGCGACCGGGAATAGCCTGGGGCGACATACCGGGGCTCTTCATCAGGTAGAGCTGATCACTTCGCGAGACCGACAATGAGACGCTTGTCTTGACCTCTCCCGCTTGTCGTTGGATGCATTTCACATCTATCGTATAATGCGGCTGATTCTACGGTACGCTCCACGAGCTTAGCCAACTGAGCTTGTATCTGCACGAGAGCTGGAAACAACCATCAGGCCCCGGACCCTAAGTCTCCTGACGCTTTTACTCTTGTTGCTTCCATTGTTACCAACAAGTACCGCGCGCAGCTTGGGTAAGCGAATGCGCTGTGACGTGACACTGGAAAAACCTCGAGCTCTCGCAATCCGGTTCTTGAATACCAATGCAGAAGCCAGACACGATATGTCGGTCTCGAAGTCTTCCCCACAGTATGTTAATTCCGCTCCACTCTGGGTACAGTCGGCACGAGACTTTGGACAGAATATCGACTTACCGCAAGGTGGACACCCAAACAAACAGCAAGGCTGGACACTTGAGCCTGCCAGTGCATACAACAAGTCATCGACATGAACTTCTACACATCGGTACTCCCTCTTCTTACGCTGTCTAAGCTCGCCATAGCTACTGTGGTCATCACACGCTGGTCAGACCCGTATTGTGATGGCGCCTGGGTCAACTGCACCAGCATTACTACTCGTTCATGCTGCACCACACTCAAAGTCACAGGCGTGGTAGGTGCCCTTTCCGGCGGATTCGCATACATGCCTGAAGGAAGCCGGGGCTATGCGTGGCAGGGAGACTTTCAAGGAAACAAGTGTGGGAAGTGGGTGGCCTGGGTGAGCGAAAGCGGGTGTATCGATGCAAAGTCTCGTGGTTTTGCGGCATTTGCTGGCTTCTCGTGGGTGAGAGATGTGGGCTGACAGAGAAACGAAGAGTCTGCAGGGAAGATAGAGGAGGCTTTCCGGTGTCAGACGAGCCAGGAGCCAGATAAATTGGGCTTGAAGCACGGATCCGAATTCAAACTGGAAGGTATGAGCGACGAAAACCAGCAGGAGCTGTGGGAGCTAGCGACCAGCGGCACGAGTTATGAGGACCTACCCGATAAGTTTGTTGCATTTTTCAAAGGACGGAGAATGTGACATGAATCAATTGCTACGCTTGATTGGGCCTTGTCATTCCAGCTTTCGTCACTCGGCCTGAATAGTGGCCGAAAAGATGTTCTTCGCAGGTTGTGTCATCTCCATCTCTCCCGTTTACCGCCAAATAGGTCACGTCTTATTCCTCCGTCGCCTGTTCACCAGGCGCCTGGATTCCATGTAACAATTCCTTGCGATCGTCGCATGCATCATTCTTACAGTCTCTTCGCACCCTTTCCCCTCTTTGTCTCTCTTCTTTGCCCTCTTTTTCCGCTGTTTTCTTCTTGCTCTTTCAGCCTTCTTTGCCGCTATCCTCAGCTCTACGCTCCGGACCTTTTCAGCGGTCTCTTTCCTCAATCTTTCCAGTGCGATTCGGCGTGCTGCGAGGCTAGGTTCAGCCGTGCCAGCTGACCCGGCCGCATCAACGAAACTGTTATGCTCGAAATGAGGTACTGCTGGGCTGGCGCTGTCCTCGATTGCCATCGACGGGTCTGCAAGTGGCTGTTGATCGCCTTCCGTAGATGTCGTAGATGCGACGACAAGTTGTTCGTCCCCCCCTGTGGCTGCCAAAAGTGAATTGATGATCAGCTTGTCTTCGTCAGCACAGAAGCGAAACGGAAGAGTAGCGCCGTTTCCGAAGAGCCCGATTCCCAGCTCTCGAGCCGCGTGCTCAATGACTCTTTTCAATCTGAGAAACTTTTTGAGCTCGTCAAGATCATAAAGCTGGCCATTGAAGTCATTTGGTCGTGCGATCGTACGCCAGAGAATAGGCTTTTTCTCATCAATATTGCGGTCGTTGAAAGTCGTGAAGAGATGCTGGGCTTTGTCCGTGTTGTCGTTAGGGTAGATGAGTTCTGGAAAGATGTGAATGAAGAGTCGCTCGACCGTCTGTCTCAGCGCCCTGATTACATTTCTTTTGGCGTTAGAGGGATGAAATTGCCACTGGGTGTAAAGCAGGTAAAGCACAGAGTACTGCTCAGCGGTCCATGCATTCTTGCGTCCAACAACGCGCTTGACGCCTCCTGCTTTCTGTCCTCTGCGCATGGTGCTCTGCAGATATGCTACAGGGAGGATCACTGAAAGGGAGGGAGGCGGTTGGGTTATATGTGATGCGTTAACAAACAGATCTGTCGATGGCTGGCAGTAGAACAGAGCAAACAATGCCTGTCTTTGGCAATGGAGTTCTTCTGAACGTTGGGAAGAGCAGACTAGAGCGGCGTCGTCTCCTCACGAATACCACCTTGGTTTCGCCATGTTCCGAGTAGCTCTTGGTCGCACCACAGAATTGCTTCAATATGCGTGACGTGCTGTGATCCGCATGCATGCAGTCGCCGGGCAAAGCAGCCGAGCTTGAGAGATGTATTGTATCGTTGCTCCACCATACTGTATTGACGAGCACGACCACCTCTCATTCGTGCGCCACTCTCTTCACCGGGAGGCGACCACGTCTCAAATGTACAAGTCTCTATGACATCTATGTCTGTACAAATACCCTTTTCCAGTGGGCATCCATGCCCCACCACGCGATGCTCGTACAAAAGTCACCCCCACATCCTTTGTACATTACTCCCAGACACACTGGCACCCTCCAGTCGAACATTCCGAAGTGCCACTTCGTGCCTTACAGCTTCCTCCTCTCACTAATTTCCTCATAAGTCTGCACTTGATCGCCGACCTCAAAGCTTTCCCAGTCATCAAAGCCCATGCCACATTCTGATCCCTTACGCATCTCTGTGACATCTTTTTTGACGTTCTTGAGGGAATTGATCGTGCCTGCATCATCTTCGGTCAGCCAAAACTTCGACACGTTAGCAAAATTGGGCAAGAAACTCACCATCATAAACCTTTTCGCTCCCACGCATGACTCTCACCCTTGACCCCTTCCCAACCATGCCATTTCGTACTTTACAGCCCGCGATCTTAACCTTCTTCCTCCCACCAACGCTAATCTCAAAGGCAGCGCCGATTTCGGCTTCACCGAGGACACGCTGCGTAAGAATAGGAGGAAGTTTCTCTTCAAGCACGGCCTTCACATCATCGAGCACTCTGTAAATGATGTTGTTCTCGAGAATCTTCACGCCTTGCGCCTCGGCCTTGCCCTGCATCTGTGGATCGGGTGGGAGGTTGAAAGCGATGATGTGGCCACCTGCAGCATTGGCGAGCTCAATGTCGCTCTCGTGGACAGGTCCCACATGACTCTGCAATACAGATGGTGTTATGAGTGGATTGGAGACAGACATGATGTACGCCGAAACTGCCTCAGCGGATCCAGAAACGTCGGCTTTGATGATGAAGGGTACGTCGATCTGTCCGCTCTGTTCCTGTTGTGGAGCGTCGAGGTCGTCCGGCTTGCTGACGACGTCTGCGGTGCCACCTTCAGCATTTGCAGTACGCTGAGCTTGTTTCAAGGCTTGTGCAGCTTCCCGCTCTCTCTGCTGGCGTTCGGTGGCGATTCGTCGTGCTTCATTGATAGCTTCCATGTCGGCAGCGGCCTTTTCTCTCTCCTCACGTTCCTGTCTGTATTCGACCACGGAGGTAGCTTTCTGTTCGGTGGGCGCTTGCAACACTTCATCGCCAGCCATTGGCTGGTCTCTCCAACCATCGACCTCGACCGGCATGCCTGGGCCGACCTCTTGCAGCGTTCGACCCCCCTCATTGCGCAAGCTGCGAACGCGAGCCCATGTCTTGCCAGCGACAATGACAGCGCCTGGCTTCAGGGTGCCGCGGCGAACAAGAACAGTAGCCACACGCCCATTCGCCTTTGTCGTTGCTTCAAGAACCCAGCCCTCGACGGCTCCGTCCGTTTCTGCACGCTGGTCGATGATCTCCGATAAAGCCACTACAGTTTCTTCTAGATCATCCATGCCTTGGCCAGTCTTGCCGGAGACAGGCACGACTTGCGTCTCGCCGCCAAAGTCTTCGATTTCGACACCATGACGAGCAAGATCCTGCTTGACGCGCTGGATGTCTGATCCCTCCTTGTCCACTTTGTTGATTGCGACGATCATCGGCACGCCAGCAGCCTTAGCATGCTTGATAGCTTCCAGAGTTTGAGGCTTGACACTATCATCGGCAGCCACAACGAGGATGACAATATCTGTCACGTTTGCGCCACGCTGTCGCATAGCCAAGAACGCGGCGTGGCCGGGGGTATCCAGAAACGTGATCGTCTTGCCGCTGCTTGCCATTGGAACACTGAACGCACCGATGTGTTGCGTTATGCCTCCAGCTTCGCCAGCTGCGACAGAGGACTTGCGGAGGTAGTCCAGGATCGTTGTCTTGCCGTGATCAACATGGCCCATGATGGTGACAACAGGGGGTCTGGTGGGCAGGAATTCCTTGTCCTCGACTTCTGGTCGAGGCTTCAGATCACGTTCTTCCTCTTCACGCACGCCAGTGTCGATTGTAGGGTCGAAGTTGTACTCCATAGCAATCATGCCACTAGTCTCAGAATTCAATGTCATGCCGGGGAACACATCATCGTAGCCGAGCTCCTGAAGGCGGTCGATAAATTGTTCGTATCGAACACCAAGCATCTGGGAGAGCTGCTGCACGCTGACAAACTCAGGAATGCTGATAGGGGTTGCGTCTTCAGCTTTCTTGACCTCGCGCTCACGTCGAGCATTCTTGAGTCTTTTCTCACCCTTAGCTTCCTTCTCAGCTTGGCGAGCTGCTTTACGTGCACGGAAATTGTCGCGAGCTTCAGCTTCGTCGTCTTCTTCTTCATCGTATTCGCGCCTGCCGGCGCGTTGGGCTTTGCGACCAGCGCCCTTGCCCTTGTCAGCAAACACATCGTCTTCATCGTCGGCCCACCGGCTTTTTCTGGCTGCTTTGTCACGAGAAGCACGACTCTCGGGTGCTGGAGCATGTTCATCGATATCGGGCTCCACCTGGAAACGTTCGGAGCGCCGAGCTGATTTGCTGCTGTCTGCAGTACGTTCTGTGTCGGCAGCTCTAGCGTGTTCATCCCGCTCAGCATGCTGCCCAGCTCCTGCTTCCGGATCCCACTTGCTGACCTGGCCTGGATCGGTGGCCACGCCTTCATTAGCGGCGACTGTGGGGACAATCCGGAATCTAGGCTCACGTTTAGGCATGTCCGGTGGCTCTGTTGAGATAATCTGATCGGCTCCCCATGGTTTTCTTGGTCTCTGATCGTTCGCTGGCTGGCTTAATGGCTCGCGGTTCGCGAAAGGGTTGCTGGCTGCTCCAGCTGCAGAGCCGCGCGCGCCGAATGGGCCGGGTGCGGCGAATGGGTTGCTGAATCGGTCATTCTCAGTGGTCCGACTCTCAGATAACCTTTGCGTCCTTGCATCCGATCCACGGTTTTGACGGAACTCGTTCGATTCGCCGTTCGGCCTTTCGAATGGACTGATTTTTTTGGTGCAGTAGCGAGCAATGTGACCTCTCTCACCACACCTGGCGCACTCCTTGTCTCGGTAGGCTTGCGCTGGGCCGTTGTACAGCCGGCGGCTGCCTTCCATCTCCTGGCCTTGAACAGATTGACTACGCTGCTTCTGTGCCTTTTGCTTCTCCTCCCGTTCCTTCTGCAGCTTCAAGCGCTCTTCTCGTTCTCGCACATGATTGTTGAACGTCCAGTCTACCCAGCTCTCATCGTCAAAATCTTGGTGAAATTGTGACTGTTGTGTTTGCTGTGGTTGTGGTTGTGGCTGTGGCTGCGTTGGCGGAGGTGATGTAGTGACGGGGTCTGTTGGTCGACTCTCTCTGCGTCGAAGATGCTGCCAATTCGCGGCCTTCTCCTCGTCAAAACTGAATCGAGTTTGATATTCGTCCGGCGAGAAGGGCATGGCACGGTAGCCACTGTCGCCGAGAAACACGCTAGATGCGCGTGCCGTAGGACTAGCCTGCGGGTATTGGGACGGTGTGTACTGTGAGTGGGTTGACGGCTCCGTTGTAGTGGCGGGCGGCGGAGGAGCGACAAACGAGGGAGGCGAGGCTTGCCATGTCCATTGGCCCCCGTGCGGATGTCCATGAATCGGTTGCCAAACAAGCTGGCCGCCGGAAGGGATCATGTGCGCCGGAGGGGGTGCAGCAGTCGGTGGTGGGGGTGGTGTTGATGCTTGCTGCGACACTGCTTTGCCCGTCGAGTGCCCAGGTTGATTCACAGTCTGCTGTGTCTGCTGTGCTAATTGTGATAATGGCGAGGGAGCTGCAGGAGCTGCGAGCTGTTGTGCGTTTTGTTCTGGGACCTGATCTCGCGTTGTTTCCTGTGCAGGCTGATCGATCGAACTGAGTGTAGACGTCCCAAACTCGGATTGCCCATGATGGCTCTTTGGTGACACTGACACCTCTTGAGCGGGAGATACGTTCGATGTCGATGTCGCCGGCTGCGCCGCGGATTCTGCCTCCGCTTCGAAGTGTCCAAACGAGCCCAATCCTGATGCCACAGCCAGAGACTCAGCCGCAGACGGACGCGACGAGTGTGGGGGTCCTTGCGGCGAAGCAACTTCCACATCGCGTTCCGCTTCAAGCGCTGCAGTTTCGGAGGACACTGACGTATTGTCCTGCAGTCGAACAGTCTCTTCCGTAGTGTTAGGCTGCACAGCGCCAGAATCTGAATGCTCTTTATTTTCGACGTCGTTGTGATGCGGTCTTGAGTTCTTTTCGACTTCAGCTTCTCTTGAATCCTCAATGACGCTGCTGGAGTACTGAGGAGAGCTCGCAGCGAACTCCTTGGCCGCCCGGTCATAAGCCTCCTGCTGCGACTGTAACTCTGCGGCATTTTGCCCGTTCTGGCTCTTCACACCTTCGATGGTCTCGATGTTCTCATTGTGCTGTTGATCCACATCGCCATAGGTCGGTCTGAAGGATTTTGTAAAGCCGCCTGGACTCAATCTAAACCCGGGATTCTCTTGGATATCCGTGTTCGTCTCAGCGGCCCTCCTATGCACGACTGCTGCTGGAGCTTCAGCGTATTCCAGAGGCGCAGTCTGCGTACTGCCAACACCCCATCCGGAGGAAGGTTCATTGGCAGGTTCTGTTGTGACAGCGGCTGGTACTCCAAATGGGTTCGACACTTTTTTGGGAGTTGGATTCACCATGGATGTCGTGGCAGCCTGTTTTTTCCCAGCCTGGGTCTGCTCAGGTCTGCCAGGGCGGCGTGCACCACTGAAGCTGATCCGGATCTTGGGCTCTCGAGGGGTCTCTACTGGCCGCACATTTGGCGTAGTTTTCGGCTTAGAGTTCCTTGAATGGCCGCTCTTCAACATGGCCTGACCCAATGTACTGCCACCAGCGGAGAGGGAAATGCTGCGAGATCCCCTGGATAGCGATTGCTGTTTGAAGTGCTGTGCTCTCTCTTGCCTTTCTATCTTGCGCTTCGCTTCAGCCTCTCGCTTCAACTGATTCCTATCCTCTTCCTCTTTCCAGAGCCTTTCCTGTCGAACCTGGTTCTGCTCCGTCTCAAATTGCTGCCTCACCGCTGACCGGTTGGCTTTCTCCCTCTGTTCCGTCATGGAGAGGGAGGAAGTCGGGTCGTACCATGCCGGGAGAGAGTCGGAAGCATTTTCGACGGCCGATGGTATCGATGCAGTTGCGGTGCTTTGGAACGGCGCACGGGTGGTAGAGATGCTTCTGCGCTGCGAAGGCGATCGTAGAGGGTTCAAAGGTGCAGAGGTAGCAGGCAATTCAATGGCGCCGAGTCGACACGCGCAGAAGATGCAGAGCGACGACGCCGAAGCCGTCTGGTCACTGTTAGCGATGCATCGACAACATTCATGAGAAGACTGACCCTCAATGCGCGTTGCCTTCGCATTTCTCCCAGCGATTCCTTCCTCCCAATGTTTCCCTCTGCTCCCAAGATTATTTGGCCGATGCGGAGTACGCGGGAGTCGTTGCTGGCGTTCGACTTTCTGAAGTCTGCCGAGTTTCGGCCGAAGTCATGTGCATGCATGCATGACGCCGACGATTGAATCAATGCACGTCTCGTCTTGCTTTCTGTATACTCTGTAATCAAAGCTGTCATTGCTTGGACCATCCAACATGTCGCGTCAGGTATGTTGGCTGAAAACGATCTCATCGCACACGGCTGACAGCATTTCCAGCAAATCGTCTCGCATTACACCCGCCTTCTCGCCCGCTGGCCCAAAGATGTTCTCCGTCCCGAAAAGACCTTCCAACAACTCGTCCTAGAGCCACGCCTGCAAGCCGCTCCTTCCGCTGCTCCTGCTGGCGTAATAAGTGAAGCGATCACCAGCGGTGCCTTAACGAACTACACACGAAATGAGAACAACGAAGTCAATGCCGCATATCTTTTGCTCGAGAACAGCTTCTCCAAACAATTCCCTCCCGGCCAGAGAGTCATGGAGCCAGCGAGTAACCCCGAGCACTACAAGAATCTAGAACGAGAGTTGCAAGAGCTGCCGAATCGGAGCGTGTTTGGAAACTTTGTACAGAGATTGAAGAGCATGGTGCGATTCAGATGAGGAGGTGCAGTGATGAGGGTAAACCCATACACAATATCAGGAGCGGACTGCGGCCAGGTGGACAGGAGCTCGACTTGCCGTTGGTAATCCACGGTGAGGCATCACATCGACGCAAAGCGACATCGCGTCGCCGGAGCGTAGCACGCCCGCGGCGTTGCATCATATCCGTCATGCAGACAGAAGGAAGCCTCGGGCTCCTCTGACTCGCAGCAACTACAACTGCATCGATGTTGAGCTGAAAGCATTCATCTCGATCTCATCTGAGAATTTGTATCAACATGTATGATTAGTTTCGCCGATGAGCAGGAAAGCACGACGCTGCAAGGAGATGATCGGCCATGAGTGCTACACATGTATAAATCGCAGCGTTTGTTGTGTAAAATGCGGTTGCGGTCTTCGCCGGCGTCGAACGAGTTCACCTTCGCTCACTTGGGTTCATTCAGGAATGCTGTTTATACATTTTGGACAAGTTAAATCGCAAAGAACGACAAAGTGTAATTTTGAAATATGGAAGGAGCTCTACCGGCTGGATCTAGTCGCCTCACCTTCTGCAATATTCTGGCGGTATGAAAGAAGCAGGGCATTGTTTCATCAGAAGCTCGACGTTGATGCTGTAATCGCATCTACAGCCACTAGTACCTGGATTGATCTCGAGCAATGACATATCAGATAGCGCGGAGAATGCCGTCTTTGTTCCCATCGCGTCACGTTTTTGCTTATGCAGTAGTGAGGACTGCAATGGTAACCTTCTCCCACTTCAACTTGGCCGCAATCAGCGAGACAGGAACGCTATCCCAGAACATCTTCCAGCGTCCCTTGGTCCGCCAAAGCCCCCAGCCACCTCCTCACAAACTTGCCATAGTCATGTCTCCTATGCTTTGCTCGCTCCGCATCCCGCTCCTCCGCGTCTCCCACGTCTCTCATGCTCGAACGGATCTGTGTCTGCCGCGATGCACTCTGTTGTCGCAACTTGATCAACTGTGAGAGATCATCGTTACCCTCCAGCTTGTCCACAATGTCTTTGGGCACCTTGACCTGATCAATGTCGAAATTGAACACATCGTACTCATTTGAAGGACCGAGAAGAGTCTCGGCCTTCCACTGCAGTTTTACTTCATCAAGATTGCGCCAGTCATGGTAGACATTGTCTAGGCGCTTGTCAATGGCCTGCAGGGTTTTGATATTGCAGCAAAGCTCTTGACGATCCTCAAGGATGGAATCGTGAACGACAGCTAAAAGCGTGAAACCATGTTCACCTTCGTCTGAGGCAATCTGCATGCGGTCTTGCAGAACGGGTGCGACCAAATGCAACCAGTCTCCGGTCCCGCCATCCGCACCGTTGCCACCAACTCCAAAAGAGCCCATATCGTGAGGGTGGTAGTCAAGGCCGTCAAGTTTCCAGACGTGGTCTCCGATGGGCATGTAGGCGATGAAGTGAAAGCCGGACTGGTGCACTTCTGGCGCTTCGGCGACATAGACGTCCCGGTTGAGAGCTTTGCGTGCTCGGCCAGAGCGGCGAGGCTGCTTTTTGACGTCTTCATCTGTTTCTGAGTCGGGTGGGCATGGTCCCTTCAACTTGGTCACGCGCGCCTTCCCCTTGCCGCTGAGTTTGAATTCGCCATCTGCATCTGGCTCGGAGCTCGACTTGGCCGATTTGACGGCCTTCTGTGTTGGCTTTGATGATTTCGTCGACGAAGCATCTGTGTCTATCGTTGGTGTGCGACTTCTCCTGCTTGCGCGCTCGGCCCTAGTTGGCCTTGTGGGCGCCTCCGCGTCGGACTCGTCTTTCACCTTGTTCTTTTGCCTTGTGGCTTTAGCTTTCTCGACTGCCGCCTTCTTCTTAGCTTTGGCGATTTTCCCCCGAGCGTGCAAATCAGCAGTCAAAATATCGTTCTCGCTTGCGAATGAGTTGTGAATGCGCCTCACAAAATCAAAGCGATCGATTTCGCGGCCGCGCTCGATGGGATCCATGTCTTTGGTGAGTTCCCTAAACTCGCGAAGTTCCTTTCCCATCTGCAGCCCGGGAATGTTATTGACGATGTTCAAGGTGGCAATGGTCGCACAAGCAAAATCGGGAACCTGGTTCGCAAACCAGATGTGCTTCTGCGGAGCTCCGGTGTACTGGTCTTGCTCATCTTGGGTCTTGTAGCGGAAAAGGAATATGAGTGCATGCACTGGTCTCCTGTACAATATTAGCCAGTGCAGAGCATTTTGAGATGCGTGGCTTACGGCAACATGGCAAGTCCCTCTTCGTCAATAGATAATACTTCTTGCACTTTGGCTCCTCGAACTCCCATCTCTTTCAGCATGACATTGAAGAAAGCCTAGTAGGAAGTTAGCTCCATGCAATGTACACGATGATGTTTGACTTACTGGCTCACTCTCCATTTCCACCCAGCCCTTCCAAGCGTCGCGGTCTGGCGGTGCAAGTGCGACATTGCCATTAGTCCCACCACCGTTCGTCGTCTCCTGGTGCTTCCGCTTCTTTCCCCGTTTCGGTGGCATTCTTGCTGCGGTACTGCCAATGTGGCGTTAGTAAATTGTCGTCGACCAGTTGGGGACGAAGCAATGGATGCAAGCAGGCAGGCAGGCACGGCGAGGCACGTCAGGTTGGCGGCACAAAAGGCGAGCAAACGGCAGACGTGCCAAGTTTGCTCGTCGAGGCTGCACAAGGGGTCGAAGACGAGGAGGCCATTGTGTTCAGCATCGGCATCGGCATCACTCACATTTGCGACAACTGAACAGCAATTGGGGTGGCAGGAAATCGCGGAGTGGAGGACCATGGCCTCAGGCATCAACACTCCGAAAACGTCCAAAACGCGAAGCGCGTCCCGCAAAGAAACTCGAGCTGTTTAGAGCGGCCCAAACAAAGCAATCCCGTTCACTTTCTCACCACACCGTCACTGTCCACATCGCTTGCAGGGACAAGTGATTGGACTCGATTCTGGGAGCTCTCAAACCACATAACACACCAAACGCCATACAGAACGATCGATTGCAGCACCTCTCGAACCCGATGCAGCAGCGGCGGTAGCAGTGGTCATGGAGCATGGCACGCCGCGCCTTCGGAGCGCATTCCCACAGACACCACGACGAAGAGACGGCGATCGAAGTCCACAGCAAAGAGCGAATCCCTTCCGAACATCAGCACCCTCGAGCCAGCAGAAACCGCTGCCGCAGATAGCCACTCTCAAATCATCACCTGTGCCGCCCGCAGAACCTCTGATTCCCGAAACGATTGTCGACGCTCCTTCACAAAGACTGTATGCGGTGGCGTTTTGGATTGCGCTATGGGGATGGCGATTGTTCGACTTCAGTAATTTGGTGGACGCTGAAGAGCAGAGCCTGTGGTTATTTATGAAGTGGGTCGCCATCGATGGTGTATTCCTGTTTGGCCTGCCCGGATTGCGGATACCATGGTTAGAATGGAGCCCCGCGACTATGACCTTGATCTTCCTGGCGCACGCCGTGGCGGATGGAATGCTCATGTTCAGGATCCCAATTCCGATCATGGCAGGGCTGGCGGTGCTGTGGAGAGGGATTTGGGGAGCGTATGAGACGGCCATCAATGAGCACGGCGTCAACCCAGACACCGTGTTGTTCAATGATAGCTTGATCCTGGGCCGGCAGATCATTCACATCTTGCCTGAGGGCAGCGCGATACTGAATCCTGAAAGACATGCGTTCTGCATCGATGGACAGGCGAAGGACGAAGTCAGACTTCCAATCATGATCAACGCCACAGAACCGATTGGGATCGATATCATGCACGTGGATCTGGACACGCAGGCGAATAGCACAATTCGTATCAGCAAGAGCCAAATCAAGGCAATGCACAAGGAGGCAAGCAGATTGATCACATACAGCGACAATCCGAATGAGCCCAAGACACTATACTTTACCGTCAAGAAACCAGGACTGTACGCCTTGGCCAAAGTGGTCGATGCGTCCAATCTGGAAGTGAGCAGAAAGAAGCTAGCGCACACGGTTGTTGTACCCTGCCCCAGGGCTGAATTTCTGCCTGCACAAGCGGACCGATGCAGAGGCGAGCTGTCAAACATCGAGCTGGAAGCCGTGGGAACACCGCCGATGAAGATCAAGTACCGCAAGGTGGTCAATAAGACGCCTCAAACATCGACATTTGAGAACATCCAGCCTGAAGATCTGGTCTCGCCGTTGCTCAAGCAGAATGTCGATGCACTCGTGGTACCAAACAAGGTCGATACCTCGTGGGCGAAGTCGCACACTATGCGCGTACCACTGAGCGAAGGTCTCGTCACGTCTGGCACTTGGGTTTACGCGATTGACGAGGTTGTGGATGGATTCGGAAATCGCGTACAATACTCAGCGAACAACCACAAACCCGAGGATAAGAAGACTGCGAAGACGACGCATCATCTCCATCAGTACATTGAGGTTCACGAACGCCCTGTCATCAATCTCAAAGGATGTACACCGCAGCAACCACAGAAGGTGCCAAAAGGCAAACCACGCTCACTCCCGATTCAATATGCTTCCACAGGGCGCGGGGCGATACCGGACACTCCCTACAATATCGAATACATTTTCAGCCCGCAATCTGACATGAGTTCTACTAGTGGCCATGGCCCTACGCCACAGACCAGGAAAGAGACAGTCAAGAGTGCGAGAGAGGTTCCATACATATCGGAGCCAGGCTTATACACACTGACTGGTGTGTCCACCGACTTCTGCTCAGGCGATGTCCTCGAGCCCGCGTCGTGCTTGTTGGAAAACCCCCCCGAGCCACGACTTCAAATCAGTTTCGACTCGATCTACGACAAGTGCGCTGGTAGCTCGATTGGCCTCCGCGTAGATCTTGACCTAATCGGAACGCCGCCCTTTGACGTCGAATACACCGTGTCTCGCAGGGGTAACAGTCATCATGAAACGGGCCGTGAGAGGATCAATGGCCTGCGCGGACAGATAGAGCTCACCCCATCGGAGGCTGGATCCTACGAGTACAAGTTCACCAAGATCAGTGATGATGTCTACAAAAACCAGGAACTCTCAGGCAAGCATTTGACGCTGCAGCAAGATGTGAAGCCATCTGCGTCGGCTCGGCTTGTACAGCAAGGCAAGCAGATCACATGTATCGATCACGCTGCCACGTTCGAGGCACAGCTGATTGGCGAACATCCTTTCAAACTCGACTACGAACTGATACACAATGGCAAGCGTCACAAAATGAGCCAGGACAATATCAGTTCCAATTTCCTCCAGCTCGAGACACCTGTCCTGAAGGGAGGCGGCGACTACACCATGGCACTGGTCAGCATTACAGACAAAAATGGATGTACAGAGTTCCTGAAAGATGAGGCCAAGGTCACAGTGCGACACCAAAAGCCAAAGGTCAGTTTCGGGCAGATCGAGGGCCGCCGCACTGTCGACACCCTAGAGGGCAAGCAGGTTGCGCTGCCATTGCGACTCGCCGGCGAAGGTCCTTGGACTGTGCGGTATCTGGACAGCCAAGGGCACGAGCAGACCGTGAGGCCTAGGGGGCCGAATGATCGACTTGATGTTGACCGGGAAGGTATTTACGAACTCATCAGTGTCCATGATAATGTGTGTCCAGGAGTAGTCGAAACCGGCGCGAAGGATTTCCAGATCAACTGGATTCCGCGACCACAATACCGAATCTCACCTAGCGACATCGCAAGCCAGAAGGATAACGTTCTTGTGCGCGCTGAGGTGTGCGAGGGTGATGAGGATGCAGTGGAAGTGCTGTTCAAAGGTTCGCCTCCGTATGAGCTTACCTATGTGCAAACCGTCAAACCGGATGCGGGCACTGTGGCACCGCGCACGAAGGATCTCCGCGCTGCGGTCAACGTCGCAAGTCTTCGTATGGAGACAGCTGTTGCTGGCGCATATGAGTACAAATTTTCCAAGCTCAAGGACGGGAATTACGAGCATTCACCGAAGCACTTCACTCCATTGAGCATTACGCAGAAAGTCAACGCTCGACCCTCCGCAGCGTTTGTCACACCGGGAAAGACGTACAGCTTCTGCTCCGTAGAGTCAGATGGCGAAGAAGTCATTCCTGTCAGCCTGCATGGGGTACCGCCATTCGAACTTGAGGTTGAGATCAAGCATCACGGCACAATCAAACCGGAGATGGTGCATTACACCCATATCGAAAGCAAGAGCCACAGCATCCGCATTCCGCACTCGCGTCTGCACCTTGGCAAGAGCGCTGTTTCGCTTCGACGAGTTTCGGATGCTCGTGGCTGTTCACGTTTCCTCGACAATACGACTCCTCGCGTCCAGATCAGCGTCCACGATGCCCCAACGATCGTCAGCTTGGAGGAACGAACAGACTACTGCGTTGGAGACCGTCTCAATTTCGGTCTCTCAGGTGTTGCACCATTCCAAGTTTTCTACATATTCGAGGGTCATGCGCGCAAAGCTTCCGTCAGCTCTGGCAACACGTTCAAGCGTCTGGCCGAAAAGCCGGGAACGTTCCAGATCACCGGACTTCAAGACAGCGCTTCTTCCTGCAAGGCAACCACCAATATCACCAAGCGTATTCACGGCATGCCCTCAGTTCGCGTCAGCAAAGGCAAGGACAGCTATGTGGATATCCACGAAGGTGGTCAAGCCGAACTTACTTTTGACTTTGGCGGCACGCCGCCTTTCGAGTTCACTTATACTCGATCTTCCAATACTGACAAGCACGGCAAGAAGAAGGGCCAAGTACTTGATATGCGCAGCGAAGTTTCCGATGAGCACTCGATGCGCATCTGGGCGAGTGAAGAGGGCACGTACGAGGTGGTCAGCATCAAAGATGCACATTGCGCGTACACTAAAGCGGGGATCAATGTAGAGCAGGCGAAGGGCGCGAAGAAGAGGTTGGGATACTATTAGTCCTGAAGCGATGCTGGAATTTGGATTTTTGTAACATTGGGGTCACTTTGATGCGGAAATGGTATGTATGGCGAGGCGTCTGGCGCTTTCTGGCAGCATGCAGATATGAACGATACTGGAGCGCGAAGCGGCTTTGAATTTCCATTTGTAGTTGAGAGAATGAGGACCCCTCGGGAGAAGTCCGCTTGAGATGTGCGTATTCAAGAAGCGTTACACAGAATGTCAGTCAGCGAAAGAACTGAGCGTTTGACGATTCCTCTTGTTCAGAAAACCATCTCCATCGTCTCTACCGATACGGGACTCTTATTGCACAGAGCGGCCAAGGTGAAGCAAAACTCTTAGCCCCGAGAGAATGATCGACCAAGTCTGTGGGTATGAAGTGTGACGTGGATTCGAGTATGTGATTGGCAGAACTACAGAATCGATTCTGGTGGTATGCTGGCCGTCACGGTACTCCTCTCACTTCCAAACTATTGAACGTAAAGCGCACTGACATGATAAGCTTCTGCGAAGCTACTTAGAGCATCTTGAGAAATCTTCCTACGCAAGCAGTACCGCCGCATGCAGCACTGATGCCGCAAAAGATGACCAGCACTCCATAAGACGTTCCATAAGCAAAGCTGGCAGTCGATTTCCAGCCTACCTCCAGTAACTTCTCACTGAGGGGACCAGATACTACGCCGCCGACGCCCTTACCAGCTGCCATGCTGGCTATCACGATTCCCGTGTCAATGGCACGGTTTGGTTCTAGTCAACTCAATGTCTTAGCACATCCCGAGTACGTGGCGTTGTACATCCCGGCGAAAGTGCCCCACAGGATTGCAAATAGGTAGAGCATTGCTTGGCCGGAGGTCAGGCCCCAGGATATGAGGCTCGCGATCATGCAGCCGATCGTAGATGTGAGGATTACTGTTGAGACGTGAAAGCGATCACTCATGTGACCGCCGATGATGACGCCCACGGAAGAGGCACCGTTGTAGAACGCGAGGCTTAGAGGGCCGGCGAATGAGGGAAGGCCAAGTGAGAGCGCGAAAGTCGGCATCCATAGCGACGGAATGAAGACGCCGAGCGACTGTAGGATGTTCCCAATCTGGAACAAAAAGAAGGACTTGCGTTTCAGGAAGCCGAGATCCCTGGGTCGAAGAGCAGAGGCAGCAGATGGTGGCAGCCGAGGCCGGACGAAGTGCAAAACAGGCAGCGTAATGACACCGAGGACAATGGCCCAGGTACGAAGTGCTGTCTTCCACCCGTAGCTATGTAGTAGCCACTACAGCAGGAAAGGAACGCCTACTCCGCTGAAGCCAGTGCCTGCAAACATAATTCCATATGCCATGCCTTTGCGTTGAACAAACCACTCATCAATGAAGAGGTTACTCGGGAGATATAGCAGAATGCTTCCGAGACCGTACATTGCACCCTGTGTTGCAATGAGGCCTGTGATGGTGTTGCAGAAGCTTGCACCGACGAGTCCAATGGCCATGATTGCCAAGCCGAGATACATGCATGGTCTGCGAGTCCATGGGAAGCGCTGTAGAGCGATCCCGAGAAATGGTGATGAGAAGTATGAAACACCAATTGTGGTTGTGCCGATCGATGCGATACTTGAAGAATGGCCGACAAGATCTGGACTCTCTTGGTAGTAGGGTTGGGAGATACCAAATGAGAAGGGCCTACGCCAAAGGTCAGACGATTTTTGGGTATGGTAAGGAGTTCTGACACTTACAGGCCCCATACGAGCGCTTCTAAGGCAAAACAGGCGGCCAAAAATGTCCACGCCTGCCAGCCGCCATCTACAGGTGTAAGTGACTGTGAATGATGTTGAACATTCTCGCTCGCTTGCTGGGATTGACCTTCTAGCAAATTGTGATGGCCGTGGTTGACAATGGCATTGCTGGCGTCGTTCCGAGAAGTTCAGTCGACCTGGAGAGGCGTCAGCTGGATTGTAGACTCCATTGTGAGTTCTCCGCGTGTACGATAAGCGAGTCAAGAAGATATAGCAGACGTCAATGGTGGAATAGCTCGGGCCTTTGTCATCGAGTTAAGCTTTCCCGCTAAAGCTTTTAGCCGAGACATAGTGGAGGAAAATAGCGCACGTCTGCTCACCATCTGCGGAACAAGATACGCTTCCGTCGCCACCACTGGGTCCGACGACATGCTGAACTTCCGCCGGTCGCAGCAGAGATGAGCATGAGCATTGAGATTGGGCTTGCGCGAGCGGCATTCCCGGAGAGGAGAAGGATGCCTCTGCAACAACTGCAAGTCACGAGAACAACGTCATCCCTACCGCCGGAAGCCGCGCAGGAAGTCTACAGTGTGATTTCACCAAGAGCGGCGGTCTCGAAGAAAGGCGCGGTCGTCGACGAAGATGAGCCGCTCATCGACACGACGGAACGGTTGGCGCTCAAGTCGAAGAAGACCGATCGCGCCAAGAAGAAGCAGGAGCGGAAGCTGAGGAAGGTGTCCGTCACCTCGGACACCAAGTCTTTCCTCGAATTGCCAAGGGAGCTTCTGGACGAAGTGCTGAGCTATCTCGCTCCCAGCGATGTCATTCGACTGCAACAGCTCAACAAAGCCACGCAGGCATACATCTCGGAGAACGAGGAGAGCATCGCCAAGACCATCATCTCGCGCCGATATCATGTGCTTTCCCGCAGCTTCCAGTGTCCGGTGCCGTTTGAGCAGCTGGACGCTCGCACGCAGTGCTCGTTGCTCAGCTCGGAGTGGCAGGACAAGAGCAAGTTGCACCGAAACTCGTACTATCAGATCGTGAGGCCGCTCGAGCCGAGGAAGGTCTGTACATGCACAACTTGTATGCTGGCATGGAACAACCTGAATATCATCCTCGATCTTGCGCACTTTCAGAAAAATCTCAACGAGCGAGAGCCGATCCCTCTGGTCCCACGAGGTACAAACCCAAAATGGCACACCGAGTTGCAGGAGCGGAACGCAGCAATGGTAATGAGGGCCATGTACAGCCCGCTGTGCTATGCGCTTATTCTCCAAGTTCATCTGGAAACCATCGTCGGTACTTTGACACGCACCGCTCGCGTAGGAAAGAAAGCTGCGCACCCGAAACGATTGTATCATATGTCGCCGGAAGACGTGGCGTCGGGAACTGACATGTTTCTGGAGCGCAGTAGTCCGCCTTCTACGACAATTCCGTATCACCGCGATATGTACTACAATCTCGAGGCATATGTACCGAACCGGGCTTGGAGCAAAGAGAAGCAAAAGTGGCTGTACGCGAGAGCGCCACACGATAATGACCTGCAATGGATCGTCAGCCGGTTTGAGCCCGATCGCAGAGGAAGTGTGTAAATGCGGTGGCGAGACAGACATACAACAGACATACACGTGTCAGAGACGATTGTTCGACAATACGATCCCAAGGTGGTCACCACGGAGAAGCTGCATCCTAATCGTCGGCAATCCATGCGCAAGCAACAGCCTAGGACGGCCCGTGCTCAGAAGTTGGACGGGTATCGCATGAGCACATGTCAGATTTCAGTGACTGGAAATTTGGACGGGATTCACTAAGAACTTGCTCAGTTCTAGTATTGGATCTCGCAGAACTCATCTCAAAGTGGACGCGGGAGCGCCAGATGCACGATCGAGGATGCTGAAGATATTTGGAAAGCCGGTGCAATGCCGAATCCAGTTATACTGACCGGGGCCAAGCCGTTGTTCTGGGAATCGGGCTCACAACTGCCGTTGACATGGCCATCGTGAGCTCTACTGTTTCAGACGTCCATTGCTGTGGACCAGCACAATTCTCAACGCCGAGGATCTGTTGATCGGCCAGCTTTCGGTCAGCAAATGCTCGAATTCTCTCCTGATCTGTATCTCGCTACGCCTGGAGTTGTCCTTGGCGATGCATTGCAATGCGAATTCTCACGTCATTTCGATACAAGATGGCGACGATCGACTGTCTGGCTCAGCAGCCTTATACAGTACAAGCGCCTCATTGCCAGCTGGCACATCTAATCCCAATTAACGAGGTCCGTGGCGGTATGACGATATATAATCCCTTCCGCTCGCTTTCTCAGCACCACGTTTGGATTCATCGACGAGCAAGATGAATTATGGACCAGGTTTACATAATTGCTCATGCGGCA
>PNEN01000442.1:17332-52164 GCA_002933655.1 Cercospora berteroae | reverse complement strand
AATGGTATAATCGCTCACCGCCATGCAGTGTGACACTGCATGAGCGTGACAGCGTCGCAACCACAGCGACGTCTCCCCCACCCTCCGCAGATGCAGTCCAGACCGCCAACAGTCTTCCCTTCCATCGCCCGATCAACCATCAGCTCGACATGGGCGCACAACACGCCGCTCGTGTCCAGCTTCGCACCAGACGTCATTCGTAGCAGAAACTGCAGCGTCTCGAGGGCGATTTACCTGCTTTGCGATCCGGAATGGGTCTGTACAAGTTCGCCGAGCCATTGACAAAGCATCACCAAGCCAGGCCCGGCGATCACCCGCAGGCACGCCGTCGGTAATGCACTTATGCATCATTATAAATGGAAGTAAAGATACACTCTCAGCTAGTGCGGTGGGTTTCGTGCGGCTAATACACTGCTTTCGGGCATTCTGGAGCTGATGATGCATGAAGCTTCGGTTGCGTGTTGATGGTGCCGTGAGCAGCAGGAGCACTTGCTGCAACGAGAAGCGGTATAAGAAGTGGAACGGCCTGCTTCAGCTCGCTATCCCCACAGACTTACTCTTGCTTCTCCTCGCGTACACTTGCCACTACCAAAGAAACAGCTGAAATCATTCACAATGGCTCCAAAGATCGCCATCCTCTTCGTAAGTGCTCAATAGCACCCCACATCGAATCACTTCTTTGCAGAGCAGCTGACGACAAATGTCGGACAACAGTACTCCATGTACGGCCATGTCACCAAGCTGGCAGAGGCTGAGGCCGAGGGCATCAAGGCTGCTGGCGGCCAGGTCGACATTTACCAAGTCGAGGAGACTCTGTCCGAGGAGGTCCTGAGCAAGATGCACGCACCTGCAAAGGCCAGCTACCCCACCCTCACCGACCCAAAGCAGCTCGAGCAATACGATGCTTTCCTCTTCGGTATTCCAACCCGATATGGTAACTTCCCAGCACAATGGAAGGCTTTCTGGGACCGCACTGGAGGCCAATGGCAGACTGGTGCTTTCTGGGGCAAGGTATGCGATCCTCGAAATCATCACAGATTTGCAACATGACATACTGACATGCAACAGTACGCCGGTCTCTTCATCTCCACCGGCACCCTCGGCGGAGGCCAAGAATCCACCGCCATCGCCGCCATGAGCACTCTCGCCCACCACGGCTTCATCTACGTCCCACTCGGCTACAAGACCACCTTCGCCATCCTCGCCGATCTCTCCGAAGTCCGTGGCGGCTCCGCTTGGGGTGCTGGAACCTTCTCCGGCGCTGACGGCTCTCGCCAGCCTTCAACCAAGGAGATCGAGCTCGCTCAAGCTCACGGGAAGCAATTCTACGAGGCTGTGGCTCGCGTCAACTTCGCGTGACTAGATGGCGGCGCTGCGGGGAAGCAGGAGAATGGCACAGCAGGGACGACAACTGCTGCTACAGGAAATGGAAATTTGAAGTCGGAAGGACAAGCATCACAACAGCAAACACAAACACAACAACAGAAGCAGACAGGTTCATCTTCTGCGCCGCAAGAGAAGGATGATGATGGCAAGGGACCTTGCGGTCTTCCGTTCAAATGCACTGTTGCTTAGAAAGATAAACCCAAATGATACCAGAAGAATTGATGACAATGAAAGGCATATGCTTCGTGATAGATATCAGTTGTTCATATCCTAGTATATCCCATCGCTCCCTGTTGTACCGACTCACAATGTCGTAAATCTATATCGCAAACCCTCTAGCCATGCATACATATCATGTGTCTATCGTAAATGTCGTTACCAAAATAGCAGGTCTTGCTACCCAGCATAGCGTCTTGGCCCAGTAGAACCCCTCAAATCACTTACTCCATATCCATATCTTCCTCCTCTTCATACATCGCCTCCTCCTCCTCCTCCTCCCTCTCATCAAACTCCTCCCTGCTCTCCAACCTCCCAAACTGTCCCTGCCCCTGCAAGCCCATCTGCGGCTGCATCATCCCCCCCTCACTCCCAAACCCCAAACTCGGCTTCTCCGGCAACCCCCTCAACAGCTCCCCCGTCGCCCCCAACATCTCCAACGCCCTCTCAATCCACCCTGCTTTTCGTCTTGAAACCGTCAATGTCCAATGAAATTCATTCAACCTACAAGCATAAAAATGGCTTTCCTCTTTCCCTGGTGAGGTAGTTTGTAATAGAGCGCCGAAAGTCCCGATCAAGGCGAAATTGGAGGATGAGGGAAAGTACCAGAATGCGTTCAAGTGTTCGGGTTTGAGGCGGTTGACGAAGTCGAGGGCGGAGATGAGGCGGGTTTTGGCGGCGGAGCGGCAGATGTAGAGGAGGTAGGGGTCTATACTGGAGCTCTGGTGTTGGGGTTGTTGGGTGGTGGAGGTTGTGGGAGGTGTGGTGCCACCATCGAGAGATTGCACGATGCGGCGATGGATACTGATTTCTGTTGCGAAGTAGGCGAGGTGGAGGTGGCCTTGTGGTGAAAGAGTCCCAGGCGTGAAGCTGTCCATTTTACAGGAAGCAGGAAGTTTGGCGATCCAGTCTTTGAGTTTCAATTGCACAGGTTTGGCACGATTGAGGACGAGTTGTGGAGCGAAACGGCCTGCTTGAGCGAATTGCGCTTTTGCTGTTTCGCTGTAGAAGGTTTCGCAGACTTCGGCCATGATTGCTGTGAGGGAGATCATTTGCATGAAGACCACGCGGCCTTTGGTCGAGTAGGAGTCGACTTCTTCGGATGAGGGGTTGGAGGAGTCGATGCTTTCGTCGAAGTCGTCTTCGGTGGCTTGGGGGACGTTCCAGTCGGAGGCGTTGACGTGTGATGGGCGGCCGTAGATGACGGCGCTCCATTTGTCTTGCATGTATAAGGCCCAGGCGAGTCGTTTGCGAAGTAATCGCTCCCAGCGTGGTATGGACCAGTCGGAGCAGTCGAGGTGAAGGCCGATGTCCTGGCCGAGTGCGACAAGTTGCACCGTCAGTGTCCATGTGCTCGCCTTTGCACGTTGCAGCAGTAGGAGTCCTGCCTGTACAGCGGAGATCTTTGGCCTCTGCATGGCAATGGTCAAGCTGGCCATGGCGATGTACTCCAACCTCGTGACATCTGGCTTCGGATGTGAAGCAAGTGCCGGGTCATGTTCCCACCAGACGAGCGCCATCAAGTACATTGCAGCAAGTAGTGGTGGGTTGAAGTGCCGGTCGCCATGTCGATGTCGATCGAGAAAGGCCTGCTTCTGGATGATCGGATAGCTGGGATGCACATTGCGGAAGTAGATGTCGATGAGAGCAGGTCCATGACTGCCGACGACCTGCTCGATCTCTTTCAGTGCACGAGCTTCATCATCAGGTATCGCAACACTGGCATCGTCGTGTGTGCTAAAGTACTCGGTGCTCGTGACCTGACGAAGCGTGCCGAGCCGTGACTGGGTCTCGTTCTTGTCATTGAACGTCCCCAGCGCTATGAGGGAAGCGTCCAATGGCGTCGTCTGGCCCAAGTACTTGCAGTGTCGATGTCGTTGCAAGCTCAATGACTCGTCCACGGCGAAAGGCTTCCGCATCGGGGGCTGACTGGACACCGGTCGTGAGATGGGTTCCGGATGAGGAACAGAGACGGCCCGGACAGCAGGAGGAACAGCGACTGCTTTACGCCGAGCGACCGGGCTCCTCTTCTCCATGGGGCTGCTGCTATCGTCCTTCGATGCATCGTCCGGCGCTTTGCGCTTCCTGGGCTGTGCGTTCTCCACAAACGTGCATTCCTGTTTGTGGAACTCGCAGAGAAGGCATTTGCGGTTCTCTTGCAGCACACACTTGGACTTGCGGCGTCTACAGCCGTCGCAGGGTCGTTCTCTCTTGGGCTTGGCAGGTGGTGTGGTGCTTTGGACCTGCTTCCACGCCGGGCGCTTTTCCTTGCCTTCCCCGGTGGACTGTTGTTGTTTGGGAGAGGACCAGGCGGCAATGGGGCGAGGAGAAGGTCGTGGGGCCATGGGGGCCATGGCGATCGCTGTCGCCATGTCCGCTCGAGTGGCGGAGGGCTTTGACGTAGTGTGCTGATCGGTGAATATGTAGATAGGCACGACAGGCCGCGCTTGGCTATTGTCAGCAGCACGATCCAGCAGTGGCACGGCGCGATACGCAGGAGCCAGGCGGCAGTGATCTCCAGGTGCCGTGCGGCGAAGAGATGATCGCTTATCAGCAGTGACCAGTGCAGCAAGCAATAGGGAGGAGCGCAGTCCGTTCGAAGCCGGGGCTAATGGCCCGTCCGAGCAGCACGAGTGAGGCGTGTTCAGCGGGACCGCACAGGGCGGCGAGAAAGATGAGATGGTCGAGAGTGTTTGGGGTCATTGGGATGGGGGAAATGCGTCGTCAAGACTGCAGATCGCTGCCTCGACGCTGGCGACAACCACGAAGAGACGCAACAAAACAATGGCGTAGAATGCCTCAGTGGCAGCGGGAAAGAAACGCAGGCGGAGAGCACGCGAGCGCAGTCTGACCCAAGACCTACCACCTCCCACCAAATCTGACGTGCCTTGACTGACGGCAGCGATCTTGGAGATGCTGAACACAAGCGCAAACTTGCATGGAATGTGTTGCGTAAAATCAGCTGTCCATTAAGTAAAGAGAAAGTCGAAAAGAGGTACACGAGGGAGGGTCGAGAGATAAGAGCCACGACGGAGCCAATGAACGTGCATCGCACTCGAAAAGGGTTTAGTGGCAGCTCGAAATGGAGCCCAGCGACAGGGTGCCGCGACTCCGCGACGGTGGAGGATCTGACCTCACACTCCGCCAATTCGTCTGTCACATGTCCACCCTTGGGCTGCAGAAACGTCCATTTTTGGCCTTTTGTCACATGCTGTTCCCGCCGAAATGGACTTGTTCTGGAGTCATCCACTCGTGACTGTCTCGTTCCCCATCTTCCATCTCCACACGACACGTCTCCAGAATGTAATTCTTCTTCACGCCAAAAAGACGGCCGGGATGACCTGGGGATGATGACACCCGTATTCTTGGGAATGGTTGAATGTGTCGTCCCAGAACACCCGACCCGAGACAGACGACAAGTCAACCGTATTTCGGATGCAAAAAACGAGGAACAGTCCCGTTCGGCTTGGCAGGAACTGCTCATCTCATCCGGGGGTGCTAGCGACGCGGCCGCTCCCACTGAAACCTCGTGGCTGACATGGAACGGACCGGGAATCATCTGATACTGCTCGGCATTGACATTTGGTGAGCTTCTCAAGCGATGGGACATGATCAAAACAATACAAATGCCGTGTCGGAAACATGCAACACGTCAAAGGTATTGGAAAGAGCACCTTTTCCACTCTGGCTTCGTGTCAAGTGACGTTCAAACATGTCCCAGCATGATGGCGCAATAATTCGGTCTCGTAGTCCGGAGCTGCTCGCTTTCTCCTATACTCACCGCCTCGCAAATAGCTCCGACCGCAGTATAGGCAATACTACAAGTACTGAAGCAGAGAGCCAAGTCCGATGAGACGCCGGGCGGAGCAATCAAGGCAGTGTTGCATTGGTGCGGCAGGTCCGTTCAGCCCTGGTGTTGAGCTTGTCAGTTTGCGATTCGCATGATACAGCAACGTAGCCATGGGGAGATATGTGGAGGCATCCGTATGTTTGCACGAGCACGTTTTTCACCGCTGCGCGGTTCGAGTCACCAAGAATGGGACGAGCCGGATAAAAAGGTCAAGCCTTGCAATGCTTTCACATCGACAGCCAATACCCATTTCGCATAAGGATGGTGCCGAGCGAAGACAAAACACGACAACTTCGAGGCAAAGGATACGAAAAAGTGGGAATTCGCAGTGTAACGAGAGTGCAATATTTCTTTCTTGCATGATCATTCCGCCTCGCGTCCCGTCCCATCTCCAATGCTCCAATAATCTGTGTCTTCGCCGCTGACTGATGCCTGGCATGTCCGGCAAAATTGACATGAGTCGCATGGAAGAATACAAGCGCGCAAGCCCTGCTGTTCGCTGCCACCATGGACACCGCATCCCAATGGAACAGCTTCTCTGGACGTGCATCATCAAGCGAATGCGAAACCCCACGCCTTCTCGCAGATGCCACTTCAGACCTTTGCCGCTCGTTGCCCGTGAAGCAACATGCTCATGGCTAGGACTGCTGCTTTCCAGCCAGACACGAAGTGCGACATCTTCCCAAGTCCAGAGCTCACGACGTTGCATCTTTCAAAGACACGCTGGCCTTCTTCGTGGATCGGGACGTATCCTTTACTTCCCGTATGACTTCCACGAAGTTCTTCCCACCTCGTCACTACAGCCATCTTGAAAATCTGCGAGGTCACTTTTCTTTGCGCGGTCTCCTCGTATGGATCGCGTGGAGCGCTCGGGTGAAGTGATCATGGTACTGCTCCCGCTTCGATAGTCCGGTCGAAAAAGAGAATCATCTCCTGCCAATCCGCCGGAAGAGCCGTCGCACACTGAACCGGCGCCGATCAGATACTTTTGGTCCATCGAGCTGGCTTTGATGAGGTACTCGTGCATCATCCGACCCGCTCCGATCGAATGCTTCTGACTCTTCTTCCTCTCGGCTCGAATCAGATCCTGGTAGTCTTCGCAGTGGAGCGATCTCTGCTCCAAGTGCCCTCAACTCTTCCCCGAGCCAAGCAAGATGATCACGGAGTACTGTCGAAAGATTCTCCTGCGCCGAAACCAGCCGTTGATACATCTGCTCCGCTTCCGACAGCCTGCCTTGCTTTGCGTAAAGTCGGCCAATCTCATAGACTGTGTCTAGCGTATTCGCGTGATCGGATCCGAGTGCTCCCTCAAAGCCTCGCAGTGCCCGTTGAAACATCGCCTCCGCCTCCGATAGCTTGCTCTCGTCGCTATCGCTATAGAGAAGGCCGAGATTATTCACTGGATTAAGCGTCGACGTATGATCCGGCCCGAGTGCCCTCTCTCTCCCCCGTAGTGCTCGGTTATACATCTTCTCTGCCTCAACTAGCTTGCCTTGTTCCTGATATAAGGAACCGACATTATTAACCGTAACAAGCGTCGACGTATGCTTAAGCCCTAGTACCCTCTCGTAACCCTATAGTGCTCGGTTAAACATATTCTCGGCCTCTTCTAGCTTGCCTTGTCGCTAACAGAGGACCCCGAGATTATTAATTGTATAAAGCGTCGACGTATACTCCGGCCCTAGTTCCCTCTCGCGGCCCTATAGTGCTCGTTTATACATCTTCTCGGCCTCTGCTAGCTTGCCTTGATCGCTATAGAGGTTACCGAGATTATTAACCGTATCAAGCGTCGACATATGATCCAGCCCTAGCGCCCTCTCGTAACTCTATAGTGCTCGCTTAAACATCTTCTCGGCCTCTAAGAGCTTGCCTTGCTGCCGATAGAGGATACCGAGACTGTAAACTGTATCAAGCGTCGACGTGTGCTGCGGCCCTAGTTCCCTCTCGTAACCCTGTAGTGCTCGGTTAAACATCTTCTCGGAGTCTGCTAGCTTGCCTTGGTCATCGTAGAGCCTTCCAAGGTTATAGAATGCCCAGCTTGCATCGTCTCCAGCACTCGCACGGCCATTCAGCTGCCTGTTGGCATGATTGAACAAACGCCGCTGAAGTACCCACCACCCGACGGAATTTGGTCCCGGCACCAAGTTCGCGACACAAAAAAGAGCCGTCCTTGCCAGATCCTCATCCGGCTCGGCGTTCAGAACATCTCGGGTCCACGAGTGTACGCAGCTATGCATGCGATACCCGCTCGATCGTCCATGCGTAGAAGGATGAGCATCTACAATCCCGTGGTCGCATAGGACTCGAACTGCGCTGTTGAAGTCGAGCACATTGTTGGTCAACTTACGAAGCCATGCGAGAGGTTGTACACAACAGACGCAGCCACGGAGTAGTTCGTACCAGATGTCTTCGTTGTCAAAGTATGCCCATAGTCGCAGTAGCTGGGCTGCGGCTTCGTCCCTTTGCTGGATCTGATCGAAAGAGATCTGCCAGGTCGAGTACAACTGCCGATCTTCGTATGAGTCCAGATACGGGCTGATCTGCTGGAGCTTGGCCCAGGACGCCTCGTACAGATCACAGTACTCTGCAAAAGGGATGGATGTTTGACGCAGGTAAGCGCCGGCAGTGGCCAAAGCTAGAGGCAGCCCATCTAGCTTCTTCGCGAGCTTGATTGCGTCAGAGTCTATTGCTCACGTCAGTTAAGATCCAAGAGCGGGTTGATGGTCTCACCGTCTTTGATGTCGTCTCGATCGGATTGATTGGACAAAATAGCCAAGCTATCATCTACTGTCTCCAGCTTTTGAATTCGCATGCGCTGACCGAATCTGACCTCTGAGGATCGAGTCGTGATGATCAAGCAGCCCTGATGCGACTCCGGGACATACTTACGTAGATCGAGGGCGAAGGGATCTGTATTTCCTGGGATTCTGGGGTTGTCATAGTTGTCGTAGATGATCAACCACCTGGTGTTGTTCGCCAGACTGAGCCACCGTTTCACAGCATCGACAGCTTCGTCGCGATCTGAGCTGTTGGCTGCATCACGTATTGCATCGGCGGAAGGATGTTCACGGGCGATTTGCTTTGCTATATTCCCGAAGCTCACTTTCAAACTGTCTTCGTCTTTAGCGTTGATCCAAAACACAGCCGAGTAATTCTCCTTGTGTCGTGTTGCGTATGCTATCGCCGGTTGCGTCTTGCCCATCCCTCTTAGTCCATGTATGGTCACACTTCGTCGCGCGCCATCACTTCTCAACACCTCACGTATATCTTGTAATTCGTGTTCTCGTGCTACAAAATTCGCAGTTGCCGCTACTTCGGGAGATGCAAAGGTGACCGAGAATGATTCGTGATCCATCCCTAAGCCAAATGAGTTTCAAGCGTCCCCAGCGACTTGCGAAAACTAGAGTCATCGCGGATACTACCCACCTTTCCGAGCAATGTCAATCTCGCGATTCAACCTCATGCGAGCTTTGCGCCGCCCCTCGCCATAGATGACTGACATAGACACGTCGAATATTCCAAGGAGGGAGTAGATGATATCTTCATCTACCTTCGTCTGTCGATCTTGTTGCCAGGAGAAGCGCTCTTCCTTGGTAAAGCTAGATAAGTCGTTGCCACGAAGCGCTTCCACAGGTATATTGGTGATATCACGAATTTGTCCCTCTAGACTTATTTTGTTTCCAAGCCTAGATCCATCTCGAGAGAAGAACTCGACAGAAGCAGGCGCAATAAGCTCCTGCAAGGTCCAGCCGCGCTCAAACCACCTGCTTCTGCGGAAGTCTGTTGCCCAATCTCCAGCGTCCCGCTCTTTCGAGTCCCTCGGAACGTCTGAGAGGTAAACGTAACATTTCTTTGCTTCTTTGTACCATCGGAACATCGAGTTGATAGCTCTCCCAAGCTCGACTGAGTTGCTCTTGTCGATACAGCATGTATCGATCCAGAAGTACTTGATCCCATCACATCTTGCTTGCCTGGCACAGAACTTGATCTTCCCAAAACCAGGCTTGCCTATCCCGCTCCCCTCTTGCATGTCCTGAAATGTGACTTCGTCCCCATCTTCACCCCATGTGTGCGAAAGAACGGCATAGCAACTTGGGATATTGTTCTCGTGGAAATCTTTGGTAAGCCGGAATTCGTCGTCGTCGTCGACGACTTCGAGGAAGCGCATCGTCTCGTTGTCTGGTCACTCCATGTTCCGGTCGTGAGAATCGAGACGTGAAGAGTATGTTGGCATCAATCCTCAGCCTTGCAGGATTCAGCTGAACGCCACAGCGGTGGGGGCAGGACGAATCATCATCCAGTCGTCGTGGAACGATGTATCAAGCCACATAACCAGATAGCTCGAAGCCGGTTGATCGAGAGGCCTGCCATCGTATTGCATATTTGCCGTTCACTCTGTTTCGCAGGAGCTGATATCATATCGAAGCACTGTCTCCAGGCAAACAGGGCAGGATCTCCACCAGGCTCGGTCCGACTTCCTGGGGTTGATCGGCTCTCCTGCCGAAGAAGCATCCAATCAATAAGCCCAGCCCAGCCACAAAGTTGGTGCCTCAGGTGTCTCTGAAGCTCGATGTCGCGCTCTCGTGGGGAGGGAGATGACCAACACACGACATCGATACTGAGAACGGATCATCAGATTCGCACAGCGATGATAGCGGGTTTGACCGAGGAGACAGTCCTTCGCAGGATACCAACACAGCATTGAGAGACGTTGGCATCAAGCCAGCCTTCCAAAGGCGACTTGTTCGTGATGCAATACGAGCATTTCATGCACCATATTCTTGACTCCAATCCTCATTCACTTGTACAATCTAGTTCTACAGCTTTGCCTTTCCGTTCATATCACCTCCCTCCTCCCTAACAATCAAGCCCCTGACCCTCCCCACATCCCTATCCCCCACCTTCAAGACCCTCCTCAACAACTTTCCCGTCGGACTCTTCGGGATCTTCTCCGCAAACTCCACCTCCTTCAACCACTTAAACCGACTCTTCCTCTCTTTCACATACTCCAACAACTCCCTCCCCAACCCCTCACTCCCCACCCTCCCTTTCCTAACCAAAACATAAGCCTTAGGTTTCTCCCCCGAATACTCATCCCAAATCCCCAGCACCGCAACATCCTCCACAGCCGGATGCCCCTGCAGCACATCTTCCAATTCCGCAGGAGCGACTTGTTGACCTCGGACTTTGATCATTTCTTTTATTCGATCGGAGATGTGGATGAGACCTTCAGAATCGATGTAGCCTACATCACCCGTGTGGAAGAAACCTTCTTTGTCAAAAGTTTCGGCTGTAGCGATGGGATTATCAAGATATCCCATTGCGATTTGCGGTCCACGAGCACAGATTTCACCTGTTTCGTTGGGGCCGAGAGATTTAGTAGGATCTTCGAGAGATAAGACTTTGGCGACTGTATTAGCGCAGAGTTTCCCGCCTGTGGTTGCGTATTTATAATCGTAATGGGAGGGTGGATGGCAGGAGATACAAGCTGTAGATTCCGTGGCGCCGTAACCTTGACGGAAACCGGTACTGGGAAATTTCTTTTGTAAGAGGCTGATGATTTCTAGTGGTGTGGGAGCGGAACCTGAAGACCAGCGTTTAACGATGCGTTGCAGGTCTGGGAGGTATTTTGCTACGATGGGGTCTTTGACGATGCGGATGACGATGGGTGGGACGAGGATTAGTTCGCGGATGCGGTAGGTGATGATGGTACGGAGCATGGAGTCCATGTCGAAGGAGGGAAGCATGATTGATATGCCGTTCATGAGGATTGGGTAGTGGATGTATCGAACGAGGCCTGTGATGTGGAAGAGGGGAGTGACGGCAAGCGCTTGTAGACGTTCTCCGGGCTCGATGACTTGTAGTTGGCGAAGCTGATGGCATTGGGCTATGAGGTTATGGTGTGAAAGCATCACTGCCTTGGGGAGTCCTGTTGTGCCGGAGCTGAAATTGAGGTACCCGCATATCTCTTTGTTTGTCTTTCCTGACGGTATGCCGTACGGGCGACCTGGAGCGTATTTCGAACCAATCTGAAGGAGACCTTGGATGTTCTTGAAGCCTTGTCTGCTTCCTTCGAGCAGGAACACCTGGGTCGAAGGAATGCCGGCATTCTTGGCTGCGGCGACAGCGACATCCAGGGAGTTCGGCAGAGTGAACAAGATTTTCGTCTTGGCAGTCTTCAATGCATAGGTCATCTCGTCCACGTTGTATCCCGGAGATGCTCCATTGATGCGTCCACCAGCTCTGATCGTTGCCCACAGAGCGACCGGATACCATACGGTATTGGTGGCCAGAATGGACACTGTCCCTCCGGGTCGAAGTTCATAGTTACGAACCAATGCAGTGCTTAATTTTGTTGCAACATCTTTGACTTGGGAGTAGTCCAAGCGTTCCTTCGTGATGGCATTTTCGTAGAAGCCAAGATTGTCTGTCTTCGCGTACTGCACCGGCGAGTATTCTTTCGATTCAAATGCCCATTGCCAAGTCGTCACATTGCTAGGTACTTTGGCCGGATATCAGCTTCATCACTGGCCAGGGCGTTTGCGTTTCGCTTACTGTCCAAATCCGGGTGGTCTGACTTCCACAGCATTGTCCGCTCCACTGATCTATATGGTCAATTCTGACACGGAGCGTCTGCTGAGTCAATCAAGAAGCACTACGTTAGATTTGATGATATGTGTTTCGCCAAGCAAGGATGATCTTGTCGAACTGTTCGTCTCGACATGCTATGGCGGGGCTTAGGCGAGGCAAATCGTGCCGAGGTCGCTGGGGAAAAGATCTGCCGCTGAGCGAGCTGGGGATGGAGCTATACAGCTATAAATGTTGGAGATGCTGCAAATTGGTCTGCTTCACATTCTGCGAGCTGTGACTATCGAGAACGGTCAGTCGGTTGGCACAAGTCAGCTTGTTCACTCGAAGTGTGACCGGCTATCACTGGATTTCCTTCCACGGACGTCACGAGCCTACGACCATGCTGTATGCAGCAATTGCATGGCTGCACGCAGCCGTAGTGCGAAAATCACGTCTGGACTGCGAAGACATGGTTGCAAGTCATGTCTGGATCGTCTGCTGTGGTAATGGCAAGGCACTAAATTAGTAGACTCGATCTTGCGGGTCAAGTGCAGATGCCCGGGCAGCTCCAGGCTCTGGTTGCAGGTCTTCATAGACGATCGTATACTTTTTCAAGAAGGAGATCATTATTCATCGCTTCAATGTCGTGCCTCAACTTCCACGTGGAGGAAGATCCAGGTGAAGTTTGTCTGCCGTTCGAGCGATGACCAATGAGGGTCATGCAATCGGCGGGTTCGTTACCAGATGCGGCTGAATTCGGCGAGCCCCAATGAGCGCTAATTGTCATGATGCCAAAATCTTGCCCTGGCGTCGCACGCGGGACATTTCGCGATCCAGCACTTCAAGCATAAACGGGAAGCTTGCTTGGTTGTGGAGGAGGCTCGCACACCGTCTTGCGCCTCATATGGGGGTCTGCAGAGCTTCCTTTCACGACTCAAGGTTGTACGGTAAAAACGCAGACCTGATGATCAATCACTCGGATCTGGATCCAGCTTGGCAGTCTGCATGATTGAAGTCGCGTGTTGGTGATCGTATGCAGACCTGCAGAATGTGGTCGTTCACTGCCAGCTGCCAGACTGGATCAGGCAAGTATGTCGGCGCTTCTGTGGAGAGGTGGCGTCCAGACTCTCCAAACCGTTCGAGAGGCGCACATAGCACGAATGCCAGGAACCGGGTGCATCTTGGCCTGGAAGGCGGCTACATTAGCTAGCGTGGCAGCAGGTCCAGATCCAACAGGAACCGTGCGGCGAATCATTGCAATTCCGCCATGTTGCATTTGTGCGAAGGGCTCGGGTGGTTGCCTGATGGTGATCGCTGGCATGCGGTGCGTGTAGAGAGGAACCGGAAGCAGGTGGGAGAGAAGAGTGGCAGGGTCAAAAGATGGCCGAGGCATCTCTGGCAGCTGCACTTCACCTCGAGATCAGCGCGCGATGCTGTAGTCGGGGCGCTCCGGAGCAGACAGCATCATGTAGGGCAGCATGACGGCCAAGCTACGGGCGGCAGCATATGAGGCAGAGCATATAGACAGCCACTGGGGCACGCGGAGGGCTGGTGGAGGAGATGTTTGTAAATAATACCAAGATCCCCGCAAACGCTAGTGGCCTGGATCCTTGCCGGCTCACATGCACTCTGCACAGCTACACCTCGCGCTCCCACTGCGCTCGCAGCCCGTGACCCCAGCAGCAGCACACCCCGACGACGACGCAGCGTCGCCCGAGTCGCACCTGTCGGAAGCCGCGGGCGATGGCCAGCACAGTCCTGCGAATGTGAACCAGCGCCCGTCACTATCACAACGCGCCCGCCATCCAAGCTTCACCATGGCCGAACCGCGCCCTCTCGCTGCCGCAACCTCCAATCCCGATCCGCCGAACCCAGCGTCCTCGACGGGAGTGTCGCCCGGCGGCGGTGGTGGTCCTGCGACATCCTCGGCCGCACCGAAAGATCAGATTCCCGGACATCCATCATTTCGACGGTATGTGTGTGAGACAGCACGAGGTGCTGGGACGCAGCGTGGCTAACGGCGCATGCACAGACAACGCGCATCGCGAGCTTGTGAGGTGAGTTGATCGCAATGCGTATAAGCACGAGGTGCTATGCTAACACCTGCCAGACATGTCATGCGCGCAAGGTAAATTCAATCGTCGGCGTCGCGCATGCCCAGAAACTCACGTCTGCAGGTCCGTTGCGATGCCGCTAGTCTCGGTGTGCCATGCACCAACTGCGTGGCCTTCTCCATCGAATGCAAAATTCCCACTCCCAAGCGGAAGAAGACGGCGGCGAAAAAGGATAGCGAAAGGTGCGATGCATATGCAAGGAAGGTGCAGGCAGCAGTGGCTGACCACAGGACAAACAGCGAGCGCGACCGCACAGAATCGATCAAAGATGACCGCTCACCCGCCGCGCCTCAGAGCACCACGAGCACCACATTCCCCACCAGAGGCGAGATGGTCATGTCCCGCGACGTGGAGCCCGAGCAGATCGGCATGAACACTCCAGCGGGGATGCCGAAAGTGGAGGGCTCCGAGTCCTACTATGCTGGTCAGCAGGCGACCAACGGCACTTATGCGCAGTTCATGAAGCCGAAATTTGCTCGTGCCCCGATCAAGGAAGCTGGTCGCGTGGCATATCTCGGCGAGTCTTCGAATCTATCATTACTGGTACAGGATCGACACGGGACGACCGACGTGGTTCACTATCCTCTGCCGGAGAATGTCAGAGGAACGCGAGCGCGGATCAACGAACTGGACAACGTCGAGATTGATATCCTCCACCAACGAGGAGCATTCCTACTGCCTCCACGACAGCTTTGCGACGAATTGGTGGACGCATATTTCACATGGATTGCTCCCGTGGTGCCGGTCATCAATCGAAGCAAGTTCATGCGGCGCTATCGTGATTCGAAAAATCCCCCTTCACTTCTCCTTCTGCAGTCGATTTTGCTTGCAGGATCGCGCGTCTGCAATAACCCACAGCTCATGGATGCGAATGGATCTACCACCCCTGCGGCAATGACGTTCTACAAGCGTGCAAAGGCACTTTACGACGCCAACTACGAAGATGATAGAGTCACAATCGTCCAAGCCCTCATCCTTATGGGATGGTATTGGGAAGGACCAGAGGGTAAGGAGAGGGCAAAAATGGATAGGTCAGTTCCTGCTCAGTCTGACATTGGTGCAGACGTAACAAAGAATGTTTTCTACTGGAGCAGAGTAGCCGTCATTGTCGCACAGGGTTCCGGAATGCACCGAAGGTTTGTGTGACAGCATCCGTGTATTGGGCTACTACTGACATGAAACAGCGTCGAAGGCTCACAACTCAGCAAGACTGACAAGAGGCTCTGGAAGCGCATTTGGTGGACCTTATTCACGCGTGACAGATCTGTCGCTGTTGCTCTTGGCCGCCCGGTTTGCATCAACATCGAAGACTCGGATGTGGAGATGGTCTCACCTGATGACTTCATTGACGACGAGCCCGACCGGCCAGCGGAATATCCTCCGGACCCGATCCACGTACAGTTCTTCCTCAACTATGTCAAGCTGTGCGAGATTATGGGTCTGGTCCTCTCTCAACAGTACTCTGTCGCTTCCAAACTACTGCGGAACAATGCACTTGACCTGACACACAGCGATATGGCACTCGCGGATTGGCTCCAGAACTGTCCTCAGGAGGTGAGGTGGGAGCCACAACGGCATCATTTCTGGTCTGCGTTGTTACATTCAAATTATTAGTGAGTACCTCGGGTGTGACGACGGAACGACGGGCTAATTTCATACAGTACGACACTGTGTCTCTTGCACAGGGCTCACATGCCACCAGCTGGGTCACCAGGATCGCGCCCCACAAACGGCTACCCTGAGGAGACTGCGTACCCTTCCCGAACTATTGCATATCAGGCCGCCGCCATGATCACATCGATCATTGAAGCACTGCAGAATCACGAACAATTACGCTATGCGCCTGCCTTTATGTGAGTCGTGTGACCAGCACCATTGGGCCCGCGTGGTATACTGACTAGAATTGTAGTGTCTACAGCTTGTTCTCTGCACTGATCATGCATGTGTATCAGATGCGGTCATCGAATCAATCGATTGTATCGGCAACACAACAGCGGTTACAGGTCTGCATGAACGCGCTCAAGGATGTTTCAAAAACCTGGCTGGTCGCTAAGATGGTCCACACCCTGTTCGAATCGATCCTTGGCAACAAACACCTCGAGGATAGGCTCCAGAAAGCTGCAGGTCGCCGCCACGCTAAGAGTAAACACAATGGAGCGAGCAGCAAGGCGAGTAAGGGCACACCGGTCGTCCCAGATGCCGCAGAGGCTCAAAAGCGCAAGTTCGATGAGATGGAGATGGGCTTCGGCAACGGTCCACCTGCGCCACAAATGTCGTACGAGCGATCACGACCTGTCTCACCAGCCATGACTCCTTCTCGCGAAGTGCCTGGTTCTGGCCAGAATCCCTCGCAAACGCCACAGATGCCACAGATGACCGCTGGAAGCCCACCTTTGCGCCAAGCAACCGACACGTTCATGGGAGCCTCAAGGTCCAACACAAGGCCAACCACACCGGCCTTCCACGCATTACCCTGGTCGCGACTGGGTTCTCCCGATGTCTTCCTCCACACGCGGAACTCGCCAAAGATCTCCGAAGACTTAAGGCAGAATTATCAACCGGAACAGCTTTTCCCTCCTGAAACGAATGGTCTTTTCCCGGTCACCTCGAACAGTCCTAATCAGATGGTCGATCCGGCACTACGAGCACAGTCGCACTCCAACCCGCAGTTCTCGCATCCGTTGTCAACACCACAAATGCAAGGCCAAATGTCGATGGGCGAAGGACAGTCGTTGCACTACCAGCAGGATCCAGCCGCGTGGTCTCAGCTGAACATGGGCAATAATTCTCAGCAAGACGACGCGTGGAGCAACTCGAGTAGTGCTGGCGGACCGATTGTGCCGACTACTCTGAACGTGGGCGACTGGTTCGAGTTCTTCGGTATCCCTAACGGAAGCGACATCAATGGACTGAACGGCGCCGCTGGCTACGGCTGAGCTGGGTGAACACTTTCAGCAAAGGAATTTAAATTTGACCAAGGAAGCCACCAAAAGTGAAGCGGAGTTTGTGCTCCGTCGCGCGAGCGTGTAAGACAAGCTGTTCAAGAGAAGGATTCAAACGTGCATCTGCTGCGATGGAGTTCCAATGTCCCTGCCATCCAGTTGACGCAGGTGGTAGAAGAGTAGAGGTTACGGTCGAGCACTCCGAAAGCGAAGGACGATGTCGACAAGCGCGACAGCCGTGGGAGACTCAGGTAATACGCTAGACAGTGTGCACGAGATAGCTGACATGCAATAAGAGGCTTTCAAAGTACAGGCTTCGCACTGTTCCATTGTTCTTCGCTGGATGGCCTCACAGCCGGATGTCGAAGCTGGAGCTTGTATCGATTTACCCCACGCGGGGTTTCTGACTTCACCAGGTGGAGCGAGGCCAGACGTCATCTCCAGCTCCAATGACTGTGGTGAAAACACATTGCGATTCAATCTTAAATGACTACCACGGAAGACTCCGAATATTTCGCTCTTTCCAACCCGCAGCAATACTCACGCCTCATCGCCTCTCCCTCCCATCCTCTCACACCAAAACCATGCCGCCACCCACCCCTTCCTCAAGCAAATCCCTAACAACCCACCTCCTCTCTCTCACGCCCTCCGCTCTAACCCTCGCCACAACCCGCCCCTTCCTCTCCCTCGCCGCCACAGCATCTCTCCCAACCCAGAAACTCCAAACCTGGCTCGCTCAAGACCGACTCTACGCCCTCTCATACATAAATTTCATCGGCTCCTTACTCTCTTCCATCCGAATCCCAGCTCACGCTAAAAGAGAAGAAAGTCTCGAATGGAGAATTACGGATGTTTTGATTGATGCATTGGAGAATATTCGACGGGAGGTGAGGTTGTTTGAAGATGTTGCGGAGGGGGAGGGGTGGAGGGGGAGTGTGCTTTGCGGAGCTGCAAAGGTGAATGATGGTGGGGAGGGGAAAGGAGATGATGAGGAGATTGAAGTGGAATGTGAGAGGGCGACGAGGTGTTATAAGGATTTATTCGCGGGGTGTGTGAGTGGTGGGAAACCGGTTATTGTGGGGTTGGTTGTGCTTTGGGCTACGGAGGAGTGTTATTTGAGGAGTTGGAGGTTTGCGAGGGGGGTTTTGGAGAAAGAGAAAGTGAAGCATGAACGTGGAGAGGAGAGGGAAGATGGGGAAGGGGAAGGGGATGTTATGCAGAGGGTTTTGATTCCGAATTGGACGAGTGTGGAATTTGAGGGCTTTGTGAAGAGGCTGGGGGATTTGGTTGATGAGTGGGGGGTGGAGGAGGGAGGATGGGTTTGGAGGGAGTGTGAGGCGGTTTGGAGGCAGGTTGTGTGGGTTGAGGGGGAGTTTTGGCCGGAGTGTTGAGGTGAGCTCAGTTGAGTGCTCCGGCAGCTTCTACGCACTTCCTCGATGATTCAAGCGAGGCGAGAAAGTGACGCAACAATGGAAGTGAAGCAAACCGGCGCTGCCGAACAGCTTTTCAAGTCAGCCTCCGCCGCAGAACTTGCTGACTTCACCGAACAACTCTTCTCAACCTGAACGCCGCGCAAATATCCATTCATCATGGTGTGGATTTTCCAAGAACATGCTCAAGGCCTTGCGGCGGCCCGGGAGCAGGACGCGCATCTTTGCGACTTTACCATCATTTGCGGCGACAGAGAGTGGCGCGTGCACAAGTTCGTGCTGGGCTTACACGGAGGGCCACTGCGCGCAGCTATCCAAGGCAACTGGACGGTACGGTACTCGCCCATGTAGCATTCGATGCAATTGCATGCTGACACATCTTGGGTGATAGGAAGCTCATACCAACAGACTCGACCTTTCCGCCGACCCGGTCTTCGCCGTGGATGCGCTGGTCCAGAGTCTCTACACATTTCAATACGAATTGGCAGATGTCGAGCCTACTGACGTCCTCACCGCCCACACGCAAGTTTGTATTCTCGCGGACAAATATAGACTCTCTGGGCTCCATGATCTGGCTGCGGGAAAGTTCGAGGTGGATCTGCGGAAAGTAAACCTTCCAAACGATGATTTGGCTTCCGCTCTTACCATTGCCTGCGAAGCACTCCAGCCGACCACTAAGATCAGAAACGCAGCTCTGGAATACATTGTGAAGAGCAAGGACTACCTTTCTGGCACCAAGGCTGACGGATCTACGCTCGCTGAAGTTCTGTTTGGCAATCCGACGCTTGCGTGCGATCTTGCGCAGGCAGCAATGCACCGTAACGAGATCATTGGGGTCGTTGATGCAAAGCGTGGGGAGGAGCGGTTTGCGTGCGACACTTGTCGGCAGACGTTCGTACTATCCACCGATCTTTTCATCGCCGATGATGAAGACAATGAGCAACGAATGAGATGCCCTGATGCTTGCTGCGACAGCAGCGACCGAAAGCTCCAGTATTGGCATCCAGTTGACTCTGCAGAGCTTGCGTCGTTTCGAGAGCAACTTGGGTAAATGCTAGCAAAAGATGGTACGATGCAGAACTCGTTCCGAGCTTGGAAAGGGCAGCGAGTTTAAGGAAAGCGTGGGGTCGAACTCGAAATGAGCCCTCAAACATTGATGAAGTTGATTAGAACTAACGAGGTTGGAGAAGAACAATTCTGCTGCATTGACTGCCAGCAAAACATTCATTCTGGATGTGAGCGTTCTCAATTCCGACGAGGACAGCAAGCAGTGGGTGAGGTGCCCCGATGCGTGGTGCATCAACCACAAGGATTCACTGGACGATTGGACTGCGGTCGACTCTGAAGTATCGGTGCTGCTCCGATTTAGCTTCAGTGTCAGCTTTCGCAGAGTGAGGCCATGCAATAATCGTATCAGCTTCAGAGAGTTAGTGAGTCGAGTCAAGCCACCTAGTACTGTACCATTGAAATGATAAAACAAGTAACCTAATTGCTGATAATTGGTGAACCCCCTCCAGGTGAATCGACATGATCGCCTCAGGCAGGTGCTGGTGATTCTGAAAGTCGAGGAAATGACGTGGTGCTGAAAGTGAAGCGAGCGGTCGTGTCTTTCCGCGCAGCTTCACCGCGACCTTCTCTGCTAACATCTCAACCTCAACGACAGTGGCCTGCAGCGCGCCAATTCGCTCACCATGGCTGCTGTAATATCGTTGAGAATGGTCATCAAGAAACTGGCAAACGCCCAGGAGGATGACACAGACCTCTCTGACTTCACAATCACTTGCGGCAACACGGAGTGGCGAGTGCACAAGCTGGTGCTGCGCTTACATGAGGGAGCGCTGCGTGCAGTTACGCAAGGAGATTGGAAGGTCAGTATCGGGTCCGCGAAAGGTTTACTATAATGCTGACTGACACTTGGTGGCAGGAAACTCAGAATGGACGACTCGATCTCTCCGTCGATCCGGTCGTTGCGGTTGATGCGCTCGTTCAGTACCTCTACAAGCTCGAATACAACCTGGCCGAAGATCACGCCACGTTGACTTCACATACTCAGGTCTGCATCATCGCCGACAAATACAGAATGTCGGATTTGAAATTGGCGGCAGAGATCAAGTTCCGCACCGCAATCGAAACATTGGGAGCTCCCAACGATGACCTGCTTGAGGCCATTCGCTCGACCTGGGACGCTCCTGGGCCAACATCGGCAATAAGAGCGGCAGTCCTGAAGTTTTCTGTTGGAAGACAGGACATCTTTGCCGACGACAAGGAAGAGAGGTCACCGTTCGTGGCGCTGATGGCTGAGAACGTCGACTTTGCCATCGAGGTAGCACAAGCAGCATCCCGACAGATCTCAAGAGTCGTGCAAGGGAAGTACGGCGAAGTACGACACAAGTGTGTTCGTTGTGGAGGAACTTTCATCGCGGATTACGAGTTCTATCATCAAGATGAGAACGGAATTGCTTGGATAAGATGTCCAGACGCTCGCTGCAGCAGCAGTGCGATGAAGGCCATGGATTTCAAGATCGTCGAACATGGCGAACGGTGAGTGAATCTGTGTAGCTAGGCACGGCCACGCTACATGAGCGCCAGACGGTGGGAGACGATTTCATAGGGGACCGAGCTTGGAATAGTTGCGCCTCGAGAGCGATCATGCAAGCATTGATGAACGGACCATCAAACGTTGAATGGTGTTTGATAGGCTGCCAAAGGTATACAGACGACCCGTGCACTGCTTACGGACGCCGAAAGCCGCGCGTCACCTCGCCGTCTAATGAGCACCTTTCCTTCTCTTATCTTCTACCTCCTACAAGAGATCTCATCGTCGGGACACCAAGTCGCATTCCAAACGCATCGTCCTGTCCGCATGTGAAGATGACGACAGGGCTGCCATGTCATATCGCGGATGAGGCTCCGGCACTTGAGAAGATACTGCCATCAACCTATCGGCCAGCGATGCGAGATGCGGCGATCCTGCAGGTACAAGGCCCCAATAACCAACGCATAGGGACGACGGGCAGTCCCGGCAAATCCGATCGACCCGATGCTTCGTTGTCTGCTATCGTGTACCCAGACATCCAGAAAAGGAAAGAATCAGACTCCAGGCTAGAGTTTCGCCGCATCGTAGCCGCACTCCGTGGAGCTCGACTTCATCTTGGGCCAAGTGCGACATGTACGGTCACTGCCGATCAACGGATACTTATCTTTCTGATGCACTTGGCAACAGACGTCCTTGTGCCCACCCAAATTTCTTGGTACTCGGACTATACGAGGCTTGCACAAAGACAAGACATGCGATACGACTTTATGAATGCATGGCGCATGATAAGATTATCATTGAAGTGCTTGTTCTGGAGGATAAGTTGCTGGGTCTTGGGTGACTAGGATTTAGGAGATCGGCCGCACAAGCTATTCTTCTTCGACAATGCTTCGGAAAAACATGGTAGGATTTCACTCATCGGCATGAGAAACTGCTACAGCGACTTGTACGACACGCACGCCCGTCTATCTTTTGCTGACCCTAACGTCTCGCACCCGCCGATCTTCCGGCGGCCGGACGATCACTACCAGCAACGGCCTATCTAGACTTTATACCCACTAAACATTAGCTTTTACGCCTCGGATTTGCAGGGAACGAGTCCGAACCTCACAGCCGCACACGATCAATGTACTGGCCAAACGGCGAGTAAAGACGAAACATTTTCGATGGATCTCAGATCTCCATCGACCTGGTACTCGGATCAGGGCATACTGACGCACTAGATCAAATAATTTGCCCTTCTCCTTGACTAGTGCTGTCTGTTGGCATCCCATGTACATCTTGGGCGACGAAATAGTGCCTCAATCTCCCAGGAAAGAGGGAAGATCGTCGAACTCCGGCACATTCCAAGCGCAGAGGCGAGCGATAAGCTGATAGATGTGACATGAGGGTGAAAAAGCAGTAAATTGAACGGCGAGTGTGGTGACGAGCTGGGGGCAAATGAGCAGAACGAAGAAGGCAGAGCAGACGACAGAGACATATATAAGTCCAGCACCAGCACGCCATTTTGGACATCATTCTCATCATCGCTTTGATCACGACAACCGAGCCGACAAGCAACAAACCAGCAAATCAACAGCAACTCCACCTCCAACATGCAGTTCATCATCCTCGCTCTTGCCTCTCTGGCCGCCGCAGGCACAATTCCCGCCAAGCTCGCCGAGCGTGCTCCATCCGATGTCTGCCCAGCTCTTGACTCTCCTCTCTGCTGCCAGGTCGACGTCGATGGAGTCTTGGATCTGACTTGCGAATCTGGTGAGGAATCCTTAGACCTCTCAAAGAGATTTCCCCTTCGGTACTAATATCATATATCAACACAGCCGAGGACACATCCTCAGTCTCCGCCTTCAAGAAGTCTTGCGCAGACACTGGTAGTGCAGCTAAGTGTTGCACTTTGCCATTGGTGAGTAACGTTATTCACGATTTTTGTTAGCAGAAGGAGGCTGTCACACTGACTTTTGTTGATCGATAGGCCGGCGATGCTCTGCTCTGCAACGACCCATAAATCATACCGGTCATGAAGACGAACTCTTTCATGCTTGCTCGTCGCAACACGCCTCTGAAAGATGTGGACGAGGATATGGTATCGACAGGACAAGGATCAATACAGTCTCCTTACATCATTTCGCTACGCAGGGCTGAAGGTATACAGAAGATCAAGTCGAATGTGGCGTCTAGTTTCAATAGCTTCGAGATGTTAATATGTGATAGAGGAACCGAATCTTTGATCAACACAATTCTTCAGTCGAAACCGACTCTCAGACGTCAATACTTCCCCACAGCATTTCCCACAACATGGTCGGGCGGCCTCTACAGCCTTACTGACTAAGCTCATGGAAGCTGCACAGCCGCAAGCTGCAGGCACTAGTGGCGCTGGTGGTGCTGGCGGTCACCAATCACCTTCGAATCCCACGCCAACAATTCATGCGGGGATGCCGCCGGCGGTGCTGGCACTCGGGTCGGGATAGCATTAAAGACCGGGGGCACAGCACCTTCGTTGTTTTCAAATCACTACTTGTCAAGTACTACACGCCAATTGTCTCCTTCCCGGGGGCGTTCTTTCGCCCCCGAGGTCAACAAATCTCGGCACAACATGCGCGATCTGACGATGCGCCATCTGCACTTCTCCGCCCGGGGTTGAGTGCTTGTGGCCTTCCTGATTGCTTCCGTCTTTGCGCGTTTTGCTTCTCTGCTATTCCGACGGCGTGTGGTCCTGCGGGCTTTGGGAATCATTCTGGGGATTTCAGCTACGGATCATCGCTTCCTTCTCATGATGCGACAGCATCGCATATTCCTCCATACAACAGAAATGCGGGAGTAATTTATGAAACGCTTGAAGTAGGTCTCACATGTACCTACGATTCTTGCCATGTACAGTCATTGACACAAGCCCCAGCCACAATATGCTCATCCTCTCAATGATTTGCACAACCTGGGAGAGGCGAACATCCAGCCAGCGAACCAGTATAGAAATCCTGTAAGCTGGGATAGCAATGAGGTACACGAGTGCTCTGTTTTATGCTTCTACGCAACCACGATTATAGTACTAATATCTTATACAGGCCCCAGTGCACTCTTGGCCAAGCAACTCCACGACAGTACAACCCGAAGCGTGGAATGGGTTTTCCACCACAGCCACACCGGACCAGACATCGAGCTGGACCGAATATGATGACTGGATGCGATCCCTGCTCTCTGATGGTAGCTCTCTGCAAAACCTTAAGACCGACGTTTTTGACGCTTCTGCCATGGATTCAGGCAACTCATGGAGCACCATTTCCCATAATCCGTCATCAGAGAACTCGGCAGGCATCGAAGTGGCGGGCCTCGTCCCGCACGAAGGGACCGTCAACGAACTTGAGATACTGCTGGAGGCTGATTCGCCTATTCCGAACTCAGAGGAAAGCCTTAGCATGCAGTCTCAAAATGCGACGATTTCGCCTTCGGCACTCCCGATGTGCTGCGATAGACCAGGCTGTCTCACGACGCATCAAAATGTCGAGGCTCTGAGGTATCGACGACATACATCACTTGAAGGCTACTGCTGACAGCCTCTAGATTGCACCAAGCACATCAGCATGGTCGAAGGCATCACTGCCTCGTGGCACACTGCAACAAGAGTTTCCCGGCAGCTCGAACGCTAAACCGACATCACACAGTTCACGCAAATACGAGACGGCTACTGTGTCCGGTGAATGGTTGTGAATATGCCATAAGAGGGTTTAATAGGAATGATATTTGGCGCAGACATATGAGAAGGAGGTATGATTGATCCCGAGGTGAACTTCCCTTTCTAGGCGTTATGTTTTTGTCTTTGGTTATGGGAATCACCCGTCAGCGAGCACGTCTTCCGGGCAAGAACCGTCGCGACCTGATGAGGTGAGTAATGAGATACCGATAATTACCGAAACGCTACGTGTGAAAAATCTTGTGTCCTGTCTACTGTTACAGTTCGCTGTCCACCACTACTAAGTCCCCTTTCTCGTTTCGGCTCCTGAAGACACATAGCATGTGGGCCGCTTGGCCATCAAGTATACAATGGGTCACGAATCGAGCAATACTGAGCAGCATTAATTTTTGCCCTGTCGAGGCCTGTCAGCATGATTGGATGTATTGCTTCTCTTGCCACGTACAGTGAAGCTTGAATCGGGTTCAGTCGAAACTTAGAGTCAGTACGCGGTAACATTTTCACGAGACTGTTGGTCGCTATGCGTCGTCTAGTTAGGACCATCAAACTTTGGAAGTCCGATGCTTGTTCGAATTGGCTCCAAGGGTATCAGTATGTCAGGGCCAAAGCTAGTCGGTGAGCGAAGCAATAAAAGTCTTCTACAAATACTGCATACCAGTCAACGATCTCTGCTCGCCCTTCAACTTTACAGCTGCACCGGCATTATACAATTTCTCCCATGGCTTGCTCTCCTCACTACAGCAGGACACCGCCAGGCTCACTGTGCGCGTCGTGCTCCATAAATATGTTTTGCGGCTCCAGCCATCACCTGTGCTGACCGTGTTGCCCCAGCGTTCGAAGAAAAGCCTCATTGTGTGGCTTGGCCACGACAATATCCACGCCGTCCTCGTCAGAATCCAAATCGACCGTAACTTCATCGTTGCCGAGCCTTGTCTTATGGTATGCAGCATCACACATCCACCTTCTTGTTTCAGAGCCCGCACACAGCTGGCAAGTCGCCATTCTGGTCGGGCTTCTTCCCTGTTGGACACATCCACTGCAGCGTCCGTAGCGTGGTTGTGAAAAGTCCTGCATTGTAGAAACCTCAATCTCAGCCCCATACTCATTAAGCACTTTGGCGAAGACCTGCATCTTGCCTGACCCATGGCAGATACTACATGCGGAAACTTGGATGGTCCTGGTACCATTACAGGTATTGCATGTCTTTGCATATGGGAGAGGATTGCTTGGTTTTCCTTTGCATTGCCTGCAGACCATAGTGACTTCTGCTCGCTGAATTTTTGGTTTCGCGCTAAGTATCGGCGGGAAGGCTGTTTGGTTGGGTCTGAGAAGACGGCGGGGTCAGTGGACCGTAGACTATGTCACTGTGAGGTTGGATATGCGTGCTGGTGGTGAGGAGCAAGGTGTTGTCATTTCGGACATGATATTACATTTTCAACAGAGCTGAACACCAGTGAAGCGACATCATGACCTTCGCTGTAAGTCAGATCGAGCTACTGTGCCGTGCCTAAGCGTGCTGGGGCTTAGATTGGCAGTGTAAAGTGCCTCACTGTAGGATCATGCTGTGGAACACATGCTACAGTAGCATGCATCCATACCAGTTATGGGCAAGTATCGATCTCTCCATAGTTCCTCTCATTCATTGATGTCCCGGCATTGAGAGCTTCATGGGCCTGGAATTAGACATGTGACAGCGAAAAACAATTCGTGAGTAACTCAAATTAACCGTACGCCTGTCTCCTCTCGACAGTACTAAGCAAGTCGTCCTTAGACAACTTGTGGCGATAAGCCTTACAGTGGCACGTGTGGAGAGGGCCACAGGTGCTATATCCCCATGCTTGGAGTAGGAGGACCTGCATGCAAGCCGTATGGGCAGCCTTGATTTTCTTGGAGGTTCGCGAGGATGCCCGAGTGCGTGAAGGCAGGAAGTGGATAGGTTCAAGCAAACCTGGAAGCTTGAGTATTCCATCTCTTGGATATCACCGATGCACTATATCACCGCAGCACGGAAGACGGAACTCTATGACGAGTCATACCATGGTCCAGATTGCACAAAAAGATCCAGTGTATCATCACCGTCGCTTAAAATACCATTCAATGTCTCACAATCTCCCAATGAGTAAGCTAGCGGGAAAGGTTCAGAAGTACTGATCTGTCATCCGAAGGTACGGCCGAGCTGTCGGACGATGTGTAGTTCGCTGGCAGCCTTCCGCAACTAGACACGGTCTCGGTAGGTGCATCGGCATGGTGAACCGATCGTGCAAAGCAGCGCACGGATGGGGTTGGCGTTTTAATAGCCGATTCTGGCTCATGTACTGCACTCTCATAGGTTCATACACCAGCGCGTGCGTTCGAGAGGCTTGCGTCTCCGCTGGAGGCGTTAAACAGATTGTGGGGATGTCCGAAGAATGCGACTGCAGCAATTATGAGATCTGCAGGATACATAACGATCACGCACACGAACAGTCTCGTTACATCCTTAGCACGCTTTCGAAGACTAGTTTCAACATGTCTGCCACGCGCAAAAGTCTGGAAAACCCTGATTTCGATGTCGAGCACAGGGAGCATGGCCAGGATGGATCAGCTCCTCAGCTCTACACTGAAGATGAGGAACCGGAACTGCATCTCAAGACCTGGCTGGCACTGGCTGCAATGTGTGTCCTGCAGTACGTCTCGTTGCTCGCTTTAGTCGGTCCGCCCACAGTGGTAGGTAACTTTGAACATTGTCCTGTAGCGATGGTTTGGTGCAGCAGCTGAGGTGTCGATAGCTTGTGAACATAGGAGCCAGTTTCGGTGAAGATGAGATCTGGAGATACTGGATCCCAAATGTTGTGACCCTCGTCCAAGCCGCGCTCAGTCCGATGCTAGCTTCTATTTCCGACGTGTTCCAGGCTCGAAAAGTAGTCATGGTGGTGTTGACTACAATCTCGTTTGTGGGAGCAGCTATTGCGCCAAATTCTGGAACCATTTTTCGTCTGATTGGGGCTTCTCTCATGATCGGATTTGGACTGGCCGCCGCTCCATCGAGCTATGCCGTGCCCTCGGAGATTGTACCGCGTGGATGGAGACCACTGTGTCAAGCTCTCATCAATGTCGCTGCCGGTCTCGGTGCCATCACTGGTCCCCTCGTCAGTGAGTGTATCATTGTATCGTCCATGTCTTATCCTAGCTGACCAAGTTCCAGTCGGAGCTCTCACCCAACAGAACTCCACAGATGGATGGAGAAAATTCTATGTGAGTTGACGCCCATAAGCACTCAATTGGCCTGTCGCTAAGCCTTAAATAGTGGGTACAAATGGCTCTCTGGGGCTTTTCTGTAGTTGGAATCCTGTTTGGCTACCTGCCACCCAAGCGGACATCTGATCAGTCCACTTTGATGAATAAGCTCGGCCGAATCGACTGGGTTGATAGCGCTCTCCTCACTGCAGCAATAGCTCTCTTCGTGGCTGGATTCAACCTAGTTATCTGTCTTCGCGTGGTCCAGTGCAAAGGTCCTTGGTCCACTCGTGTCTGGCGTAGCAGCATTCATCATTTTTGGTCTGTACGAGGCGTTCGGCAAAAAAACAGGAATCCTCCCACACGAACTCTTCCGAGGTCGTGGAAGACATGGCTGGGCATTTGCTATATTCTGCTTCCTATTCTTCATCGGAGGCGTTACCTTCTTCGCCCTGGTCACGTTCTATCCTGTCATGTAAGTGAGCCAAATGGAACAAGAGCGTGGCGCATATTAACATGCGGCCGATCAAGACCAACGCCCTCTTTACGCAAGATCCTCTAGGCGGAGCAGTCCGTCTCTTACCACTCTTCGCTGCCAGCAGTGCGTTCACTGCCATTTACGGCTGGGCAAGTTCTCACTTCAAAGACATCAAGTATTGCATGTTCGTTGGCTTTGCGCTTTACACCTGAGGGATCGTTGGGCTCGCAACTGTGCAGCCAGGACCGCCTGGAGTTGCCATTGGGAGTCTGACCCTGTGCGATATCGGTCTTGCCGGACCTCTGGTACTTGTCCTCACCGGAACCCAGCTTTCCGTACAGCATCATTTAATCGCCACAGCAACTGCATTAGTGGTCGCTTCTAGGACTCTCGCTGCCTCAATGTTTGTGGCCGCGTATAGTACTGCCTTGAACCAGCGCTTGGGCACTTGTATCCCGTCATATATTGCCAAGGCCGTGGTGCCAGCCGGTCTGCCACCACAATCGATCGGTGCCTTCATTGGGGCTTTTGCAAGCGGGGCACGAGAAGCAGTAGCGCAGGTTCCTGGAGTTACACCAGCTGTCATCGTAGCAGCAGGAGCTGTGTACCAGCAGGCTTTCGCTGATGGCGTCCGCGTGGCTTCATAATTGCCGCTCCGTTTGGTGTTGTCGGCTGCATCCTATGCTTACTGCTACCAAGCTTCAGTGACAAGATGGATTACCTCGTCGAGGCACCACTCGAGGACTTGCACAAGCGTGCGAACCATGAAGGCAAGGTTTAGGCCGTAGTGCTCATGCAGGATCGTGTCGCTGTTTGTAGCTGTGGAAAGAGTATGCGTATTGTTGCAGTTCTGCGCTGCATAATTGTAGAACGAGCAGCGAATTTCCTGTTTCCGAACAATGTCAACCCCACCATCAAGCTCACAGATGCTGCAGTCATCTGTGGAAGGGAGAACAAATGATTCCTCTGGGATAGTGAAGTGGCGGAGGAAAGAGAGGAGGAAGCGAGTGGGAATGCCAAGACCAAGACTATAGTGTGTGTCTGCCTCAGGCACTCACAAGATGACTGCCTCAGCTTGCCAGACCACGGATGCCAACCATCTCACACCACCTACTTCTACCGAATTTGTACGTTTCAATGGAGAAACGCACAAGAGATCTACAAACTGGTCGTCTGGATTTATACAGTGAGAAGGACCCAAACGCCGACGAGACTTGAGAGTTTTGATCCCGCAGAATCAGAAGAAACCTCTTGAGAACAAGGCCTGGTGCTCATGCACTGAGCTGGATAGTTTTCAACAGAATGATGACGCTCGTCGAGAAGTTGAGCTACTCGGGAAGTGGAGGTGAGGATCAGGATAGCTCGAATTGCACGTGCTGGCGTACGGATGAAGACGAAAGCATGAAAGACTTACTCTCCAACTCCTGACGACAGACTCAAATCCGCCGTGTCCACGTATCGTGTTGTAGTATTGAGACTCAGCCACACAAATAAGAGCGCCTGAAATAAGTCTCGTTCATCGCTGCACCGGCTGCATGGTACCGCTGGAAAGGTCCTTCCAAGTCGTATAGGTCATCCTCTAGCCAGTGTCAGGAGTCATACGACTCAAGTCGTGGCCCTGCATTGTTCCGGTGTTCGAGCAGAGCCAAGAGTGCAGGAAGGGCAAATTAGTAGTCGAGATCTGTGGTGGCTGATCATCTGGCTTGCTGATTTGGGTTCTCAGCCTTGCGCGCAGCCTTGTGCGGGGACGACAAGCCGTAGCAGCCGTGATGTTCGAACAGCCTTGCCCTCGAAGCTGTCACTGCCGCACGCTGTCTTCTACTTTGCTTGATCAATTTGGTACTGTCCGCAAGCTCGACACAGGCCATGGCTACCCAACGCAGCCATGCCGGCATCCACTGGCGCACACCGACTGTCATGCTTCTGTCTCTTATAGCTGCCATCGCTCTCGCAGTGCGGCATCACTTCTTCTACGCAGCCGTAGAAGATTCAGAAGTGGACACGAAAAGCATGAGGATCGCAGGACTCGCAACTACATCGCAGCAGATCAACACTTCGGCCGGCACGGCTTTCGCATTCTTTGTCAAGTCGTTCCTGGTCTTGACGACTTCCACGGCATATTTCCGGTTGATCTTTGGACTCATACAAAGGTCTACCTTCAAATTGTCTATGCTCGATGACTGGTTCTCAGGACCTAGCAACCTGTTTTCCTTGGCCTACTTGTCAAGCTACTGGAGGCACCCCTTACTTCCACTTGTCGCACTGACTATCTGGTGGGTCTGTGCTCCAAGCATGATGACTGGATTCGGGCTGACATGAGCGTCCGCAGGCTTCTACCAGTATGTGCTATCGTAGCACCGGTCGCACTCACAGTAAGGTTTGGCGAGATCCGTCCATGGCGTGTGGAATCACTCCATGTCGCGTCACCTGCCTTCGAAAGTTTTGCCTTGGACGCGTTCACCCAGGGGACTGTCCGTGAACACAACGACTCTGCTAAATTTAGACTGAAATATACTGGTCCTGACCAAGAGGTTACGCGCATCGCGCAAGCAGTGGCATTCACTGGCGACATCCTCGCGATTACTCCACCGGGTCTCAACACCTCGTGGACCACGCAACTAATAGCGCCTAGCTTGAGCTGTGAGAACATGAACTCGACATATCGCGAGGCTCTGAAGTCGAATATCAGAGACGTCATGAATATATCCGCTACTGATACTAGTCAGTTCTCATGTCGGGCAAGTGGAGGATACTATGCCGACTTTTATCCTTGCCCGGTGAACGATCCTGCTCCCTTGATGTTCTCCTATCTGGCATGGTTCGGCGCAGAGTTGCCTTTCTATTGGCTCAATGTGATCAACTCGGCAGCTTCGATGACATCTGGCTCTGACATGTTCAAGAGGATTGAAGACTATACCCTCGGCGTGACGGTCTTCCCGCGTGCCATGCATGACTACGAGGGACTCTACTACCGAGATAACCCACGGGCCAACGATACCTTGATAGATAAAATGTTCCAAGACGCCATACTGCTGCAATGCAAGTTCAATTGGTGGAATTACACCCTGCGCTTTGCATACGAAGGAGTAGCACAGGCCCAAAAGGTGGAAATACTCTCACACAGGCAGGCTCACAACATTACGAGTTATTGCCTCAGTGATGGTAGAAGCCTTGACCTGAACTCATCGGATGCCGGTTTGATGGTGGATCCCGGTGACTGCACCTTTAGAAATACAGACAATTCTGAATTGACAATGCCACGCGTCAAAGAAGTATTGTCTTACTGGTCGTACACTGCAGTTCTCACAGCTTTTGCGTCGGTCATTACCGGTGGTCAAAATGCTGCTGAGGGTACTGTACCAGGGTCGACGATACTATACGGGTCCAATACAAACAACCTCAATACCAGGGTCTTCTCCTCAGTACTCTCCAACACCATCGAACTGGCGCCAATATCGGGCCAAAGCACCCTGTTGAATGTCAGTCACTCGAATGCCACTTCTGACTTCGCGCATCATCAAGCATTGAGTCTCACCCGGCCGCAAAATTCTACAGCCCCGAGCATGAACTTATCACATGCGCTTGAAGAACTCTTCTTCAACACGACAATATCCTTCGCCTCATCCGAAAAGCTCAGGTAATACTTGAATGACACAACACTCCGTATTCAAATACTGACCCTTGCCTAGATACAACCTCTCCAGTCCCCTTGCCCCACCGCCCGTCGACGTAACCTTCAAAACCTACGGAAACATCTACGCCTACGACTCCTCCAAACTCTGGCTCACCTACGGTCTTGCAATCAGCGTCACAGTCCTCAACGTCATCCTCGGCTTAGTCTCAATGTTCCACACCGGAGCAAGTTTCACCGCAAACTTCTCCTCAATCATCCGCATCGCGAAGAACGCAAGCATAGATGTCAATATGACCGAACCAAATCTTCCTGGAAAAGATCCTTGTCCGAAAGATGTTGCGGAAGCACAGCTTGTTGTTGATTCACGGTATGATGGTATGGAAGGGAACAACAGAGGACGAAATTTAGGGGCGATTTCTACGACTTATAAACCTGTAGAACAGACTGTGAGGGAAGTGGAATCTGAGCAGGAAAGTTTACGTAGCAGTTGAGATGAGTACAGAGTAGTATTGAAGCTGTAGAGCTTCTACTCAATTTTTCTCCTCTTTGACTTCTTCTTGGCCCCATCACCGCCCTCTCCATCTGCCTGTGGTCTAAACAGGTCGCGCTCATTCAAACCGAATGGCATACGATCGCGACCTGGATTTTGAAGTCGTTGGGATCGGGCAGAAGTTGTTTCGATCCGGGCTTGCATGCTCGCCAAGAGAGCGGTATCCGCCGCTCCGCCGGTGAAGAGGTTGCTACCCTGCCGATCTCTCTGGGACGCGGAGGTTGGTGTGACAGGCGGCGAAGCGGCACCCAGAGCGTTTGAGCGGCGAGCAGTCGTAGGAGCACGAGGTGGAGCTGGAGCTGTCTCAGGCCGCAGATGTCTTGGACCATAGTGGCCGGCCTCAATGGCGTCGGCAGCGTATGGTGAGAACGAGCTGAGATACGCGGCCCGTTTTGGTGGCCGGGGCTTGCCGTCCGGGAAGGGTTGGCGAGCTTTTGGCGCAAGGAACGACCGTGTCTCTGGTCGTGGTTGTGATGGCCGGCGGGAGAAGCTGCTTGGCAGGGTGCCACTGTCTGACAGGGCTGATTCCCGAGAAGAAGTCGTACCAGAGTTGTCCAGGAGGGAGGAGTGCCGGTTGTACGTGTTTCCAGCACCCAGGATATCCTCAAAGGAGTCTTCCTCCTCCTTCACCTCTTCCTCACCCTGCTGCTCAGCAGGCACAACCTCAGCAGGAGCGCCACGACCTTCGCCTGGAGTCATGCCAGTCTGCACAGTATCTCCTCCCTCACCCACACCATCACCGCCCTGCCCAGCCTCCCTAGCTCCCGAAACCCTCCTCTGCAACTCCGCCAACCTCTCCGAGTTCACCCTCATCTCCTCCCCAATCTGCCCGGCCGAGAGCTTCCTCGCCACCAACTGTCCCTCCAAACTCCTCAACTCCTCCTTCACTTCCCCCATTCTCTTCTCCAGGCTCGAGAGCTCTTCTCTCCTCTGAGCTTGTTGTGCCAGGATGTCATCTATCTCTGCGGCAGTCTCCATGTGTTGCTCGTGGAGTGCCGCATTCTCGTTGCCAAGGTGTGCGATCTGCAGCCAGGGATTGACAGTGTTGGTGGCGTCGGTGTTCATGATAGCGGTGACGAAGACTCGAAGTGGTGAATTGATGTGTTGAGAACGTGCGAAGAGTAGTTGTACAGCGACTCGAACAAGCAGAATGGTCGTGGGTGGTAGGTATTGCGAGTTGTGTTGCCGGTGTATGTATTGCTGTTGGTAGAAGTCGCGTATAGAGAGAGGCGAAAGGCTTGTATTGTTGTTTGATGTTCGAAGGAAAGTCGGATGTGCTCGTCGAGAAAGCAGCTTTTATTTCTCGCGAAGCAAACAATTCAAAGTTGCCAAACTTCTGCCTGCTTCTCATTCACTCCAGTGACGTCTGTGCTTGACATGTGAAAACCCTTGTGCCGACGCTTTCCCCTGACAGCCGAGCAAACCCGCATGACCTGGAACATTTCATCAGCAAGACTCGAGAATGCCTGAAGAGATCAGGATAAATATATCTTTTTTCACATTGTCATTATGCTAGTCCTTACTGCTCTTATCCCGCCCCTCCATCCTTTTGTTTCCATCCGGCCCATCCATACCATATTGTCGCCGACAATAATCTTCTCCGCCTGCTCTAATCGAAGAAAAAGGAGTGACAACCTCCCAAAACACGCATCGATATCGTTTGCGCTGCAAGACAATCTGTTTCCCTCAAGCACGCTCATATTGCAAAATGCAATCATGCAACCCCATGTAAAGCATAATAATGATATAACACAATGTAAAAAGTCTCCGAAAAGGAAAAGTGGGTTCGGCCCTGCTTGCTGCTCAATGCAAAATGTATCTCTCTTTGCGCCTTGGTCATCCGTATGCAGGATCGTTTCGTCATTAGCTCCTTCGTGATCCGTACTCGCTGTTGCTCTATAGGAAATGTGCCTCCATTCATGTACTTTAGTCGTCGATGGAAAATGCTTAAAGACCTGCTAAGTTTTCACTCGCTTCGGATCGTTTCCATCTTCGCCTTGGTCCTCGCTGCCTCGTTTGCGTTCGTCCTCGGTCCGCCAGCTGGGACCATTCCCGGCTACAGGAGTCTGGAAAGTGAACGGCGAAGGCAACATGTTATTGTTCCAGTCCGAAGGGTAGAAAGCAGATGGCGAGGGCAGTAATTCGTTGTTCATGAATCTGCTCGGCAATGCTGATAGAGGCGTCTCGATATGATTCGCTTCGCGGTTTGCAGCATGTGGATT